>CM042955.1:46924033-47039033 GCA_023678885.1 Pogostemon cablin
GCGCATTCCCGGTACTGGCCTGCGGGCTGCCCATTTGACCCATCTTGAAACATGGACCTAGGAGTCTGACATGTGCGCGAGTTAACAGGCATTTAAACCCATAAGGTGCAAGGAAGCTGACCGGCGTGATCCCCCGATGGGTGCACCGCCGACCGACCTTGATCTTCTGAGAAGGGTTTGAGTGAGCGTACCTGTCGGGACCAGAAAGATGGTGAACTATGCCAGAGGAAACTCTGGTGGAGGCCCGTAGCGAAACTGACATGCAAATCATTCGATGAATAGTTTGTAAATTATTCAAAGCAGTAGGCCGAAGCTAATGTCACAGTTTTAATTACAACTCCAAACGGAGCAAACCAAAAACTGATAAATAACTCCTATCTAGTCAACAAATACTCAAATCTAACCACATGCATAATTATTGAATTAAACAGTCCATCCACAGAAGGTCGGGCACCCTCAAAGAGCGCTTCGTTCCGAGCCTTCCAAATGAGGAAGACACTGCCGTAGAGGGCGAGCGTCCACCTCCTCCTCTCGCGAACATGCACACGCCGGTCCTTACTCAACCACTTGATGCCAGCCTTCAAAGTGGTAACCTGTCTCCTCCACTTCACTTCATCTCTGACCCGATTCCACACGTGCGTCGTGAACGGGCATCCGAAGAAAAGATGGTCTCTCGTCTCAGCAGCGCCCACACACAAAATGCACTCAACCGGGCCCTCGTATCCCCGCCATCTATCCAACGTGAGCAGCCGATTTATCAATGCAATCCACATTCTGAAGGAGTGCTTCCGAGGCACCCATGGAGTCCATAGCTTCTTGTAGATAAATTGTACTGGTGCGGCAGTTGCGGCAAGCCAATACATTTTACCCACACGAAGCTTCCCCATCTCCGAGCACGATGCTAAGGAGGTAACGATGTCCCCTCCTATCCTTGCTCGAACTCTATCTCTTGCTCGGAGTATATCCTTCCAAACTATTGAGGCGCTGTAATTCACCTCAACATCCCAGCACGAAGAAGTCTGGAGATAAATGGCATTAATCCACTTGATCCACAGAGACTTCTTCTCCAAATGCACATCCCACAGTACTCCACAGAGGGCAACATCATTAAGAAGGTCGAATCCCCTAAGTCCCAGGCCTCCCTGTTTCTTAGGTAGAATTACCTCCTCCCAACGAACTGCCCCTCATGGTACCCCAGAGAAATTTCCGGATCATGTGCTCCACCCTATCAACAACACCTTTGGGAATCTTCACCATGGCAATCCAAAAGTTCATCACCCCATACAGAACCCACCGGATGAGTTCCAGTCGGCCAGCATAGGATAACAAGTGCATGGACCAGCCCCTGATGAGATTAGATACCTGTGTGATAAGAGGTTCGAAGGCGTACTCCCGAAGCTTACTGCCCTGTAGCGGCACTCCCAAATAGCGCACGGGGAAGGTGCCTTCCTTGAAAGGCAGGACTTCATGAATACCCTGTTCGTCAGCCTTTGGAACACCTGCCATAAACAAATGAGACTTCTCCGGACTAACCTCCAAACCTGACATTTTGGCAAACTGATCAAGGGCCTTAGCAACCACTTCTGCAGAGGAGCAGTTGCCATAAGCAAAAATGATCAAGTCATCCGTGAATGCCAAATGGGTGACTCCAACTTTAGCATACAACTGAGAGTGGTGTTTGTAGTTCTCCTCCTCCGTAAGTCTCCTGAATAGACGGGAGAAGTAATCCATGCATAGAACAAAGAGCAGGGACGACAGGGGGTCTCCTTGATGCAAACCACACTTGCCGTCGAAGTAGCCCTCCGGAGCACCGTTGATTAGGATGGAGAATGAAGTGGTAGAGACGCACTCCATGATCCATCCTATCATACGTTGGGGAAACCTCAACCCTGCCAATACTCCACGCAAGAATCCCCAGTCCACCGAGTCATAAGCCTTCTTTATATCCACCTTAACTGCCATTCTCCTACTCATACGATTTCTTGCCTAGCCATAGTTTTCGATATCTCCTGAGCAAGCATCAAATAATCCCTCATCTTACGATTCTGCACAAAACTGAAGTGATTTTCTTCCACCAAATCGTCCATCAACCCCGCCAAGCATCCCATAATAACTCTAGAGATAATCTTATAAATCACATTGCAGCACGAGATCGGACGGAAATCTCGTACGGTAGGATCATGCTTCCCTTTTGGGATGAGTGTAATAAACGTGGCGTTCATTTGTCTTAGCAACTGCTTGGAATGGAAGAACTCCTGGATAGCGGTCGTAACATCCGAACCCACCACGTCCCACACATCTCGAAAGAAAGAGGCCGTATAACCATCCGGCCCCGGGGCCTTATCCCCATTCATTCTCTACACCACTCCTTTAATCTCCTCAGGCGTGATAGGCGCCACAAGTTCCTGCGCTTGCTGATCACTCAGCAGGGCGCCCCACTCGAACACACTATCATCGATCACCTCGCAATGTCCTGCAGTACCCAATAAGTCGGTGTAATATGTGAGGAACTCTCCAACCACCTCTTCCCGGGAAGAAGTGCGCCCGGATTTGATGCGTATGGAGGGGATGACATTCCTCACGCTGTTAGATTTGATCTTCTTATAGAAAAACTTTGTGAGTTTATCCTGACTGATCAGATACTCCCCCCTGGTCATCTGAGAAAAGAATAGGTGTTC
This sequence comes from Pogostemon cablin, assembly GCA_023678885.1. Taxonomy (NCBI): domain Eukaryota; kingdom Viridiplantae; phylum Streptophyta; class Magnoliopsida; order Lamiales; family Lamiaceae; genus Pogostemon; species Pogostemon cablin. The sequence goes on from CM042955.1 coordinate 46,926,712, forward strand.
GGCGTGGCAAAGGAAATCTACCCTCTTTGCCGCCTCCTGTACCCTATCCCATTTCTCGGCGTTACCCGGATCAGTTTGACTTTCCATCTGAAGACTGTCAAGTTCCTTTTGAGCCCTTTCTACTCTTTCAGCAATATGGCCAAAATCTCTCTTGCCCAGAAGATGCAACTTCGGCTTGAGTAGTTTTAACCATCGACATACACTGAATTGAGCAGTGCCCCATATATGTGCATCCCATACCTCACGCACAGCATCCAGATATCCACTGCTCTTACTCCACATATTCACATATCTGAACGTTCTTCTCTTCAAACACTCCGTGTGGCCCACGGTTGCTAGTGCTGGACAATGATCTGAGGTAGCCCCCATGGGCAGGAACTCGGCTTCCACTAATCCCGAACTAAGGTTCCAGTTAGAATTCACTAGCATACGGTCAATACGGCTCCACGTCCTGCCATTAATCTAGGTGAAAAAACATCCCTTGGACCTGGCGTCATCTAACCCCAATTCCACGCACAGCTCCTCAAAGTCCACCCTTCTCCAGTTCCTATGGGACGGAACTACTTCAGAACGCTCCTTCGATTTCCTGACGCAGTTAAAATCCCCCAGTAGTATCCAAGGGGAGTTAACTTCTAGGGAAGCCGATGAGAGATGATTCCATAGCCTTCGCCTGTCAATAACGCCATTATGGGCATATACAACACTGATATAGAACTCCTTCTGAGAAATCAGACAGCGAACCAGACCATATATACATTGCTCATGGAGCACAACATTACTCACAGTAATCAAAGCGGAGTCCCACGTAACCACAATACGTCCCCCATCAACATACTCAAAGTTATTCACAACATTCCAACCAGGAACAATTTTACCCACTATGTCTACCACATTATCAGTAGATAATCTAGTTTCAAGAAGGCCTACTAAACAAACATCATGTTCGCAAACTAACCTGCGGGCTGCTCGCTGCGCGCGAGAAGCTCCAAGCCCTCGCACATTCCACGTTAGGAGCCTCATTGCCGATCCTTGGGGGAAGAGCCCCCGCCTCGTCCCGCACCATAACCCTTATCTGGGGGCTCCTGGATAGTGATACCAGTTCCTCGTTTGCACCCATCAGCCCTTGCTGGAATGTTAGGGGGAGGGGAGCGACCCGAGCGCCCTACAGCATCCTCATCCTCGTCCTCCTTCGTTTCCGATGCCCAGGTCTTTTTAATATTAACCCGAGCAGGTTGCTTCCCCTCACGCCTATTGGCCTCGATCCTCCAGTCATCAGTGTCCAATTCATCTAGGATTTAGTACCTCCCAGATGAAATAGTCTCGACCGATTATTTGGCAGGTGGAGGTATATTCTTATTCTTCCTACTCAGACTTCTCGATTTCTTCTTCTTGTTCTTAGGGCCAACCTGTTGGAATCCATCCTCATCCACTCGATCATCCTTATGAGTGCATTCTTGGGTGACCACTTTCTCCCCCTTATCTCCCTTATCTCCACCGTCTACTACAACACAGTCTCCTACCAAGTGGCCAAACTTTCTGCACTTAGTACAATACGCTGGGAGGCGTTCGTAAAGCACAGACTGGGTGTAGTTTTCCCCTCGATAATTGAATATGACTTCTTTCGGGATCTCCTTCGATACATCAATATCCACTCGTACACGCACGAACGATACCTTGTCAGCTTTAACCGAGGTATCATCAACCATGATGGGTCGACCAATCAGTGAAGCAACCTTGCTTATGTGGTTCCTCGACCACAACTCTAATGAAATGATGGGAGACGAATCCAAACCGGTACATGGGAGATTTCCCGATCATCAAACTGAAAGGCTCTTGGGAGCCTCTCAAGCATGAGGTAAAGTTCCCAGATAGAGTGGGGAGCCTTGTCTAGGACCCTCCGAACATCCTTCTCTGAACAAAGTTGGAAAATAATCCATCCCGACTGGTGCATGACAATGGTGTACTTAACGTTCCAGGAACGGCAGATGGCATGAAGTGCCTGTATCCCCGGGAAATGTCCCGAAAAGTATCCCACCAGTGTATATTTCTAGGCATCGGAATCATCCTTCGGATCCAGATAAGCCACTCCATCGCAGGATGCGATGTATTCGAGTTTCCTATCCGGATCAATGTTGCTCTTATTCACAAACTTCGAATAATCAATTGGTTCCTTGGGAGTGAAACCCTTTCCCTCATCACCCTGCCCCTTGCGCTGAAATCACTGGGCACCGCCCACATGCCTCGGCCCAGCCGATGTGCCCTCACCCATGACAACGTCGCCCGACGTCTGCTTGTTGTTACTGGCCACGCCTAGCGCAGCCTGCCGAGAAGGCGACATCGATGCCCGCCCGCTAGTGTCCTGCCGAGAGGATCCGGCATGTCCACCAGACTGTCGAGAGTCGACACCTGCCTGCCGAGGTCTGGTGCCCATCTGCCGAGAGTCATCGGCTGCCCTAACATCCACATCCATCTGCCGAGAAGCATCTGCCGATGTGGGAGCCCCGCCTACCTGCCCAGACTAAGTGCTAGTCCTACGAGAGTCGGTGACCGGTGATGAGGGTGGCGACTCAACGTCAAGCCTACGGTGAGTACTTGACGTGCCCCATCTTCCTTCCGCCGAGACCTTCCTTCTTGGGCTATGGTTCCGCACGATGGGCACCACGGGAGTAGATTCCACCATGTGAGTGTCCATGAGGCCTCGTGTTGGGTTGTCCGACGCAGAAGCATCAGGCGTGTTCGCCACCACGAGAGCCATGGAATCACCGACAGCCTCCGTGTCCATCTCCTTCCGATCAGCCGCGATGGAACGGGCCAAGGCGGCGCCGTCATCCAGGGATGGATTGTCCACAAGACAGCCTCCTTCAAAGTCTTTTTCCGCTCAATCTCCTTCACTCGTTCCTTCACGGACTTGAACGAATCATCTTCCACACGTACATCCGTCAATGCCTTAGAAGGCATCCTACTCCTCAATTTCTTCCCCATCAAGAAAGAACTTTAGGCGGATTACATGAACAGCGATGACTCTCTTCCACCGCCGTGGGGAGCGTTGTGATCAGTCCATCCATTGGCGACAAGGAGCGCCGACAACGGAGAGAAGAACGATGATGATGAACTCCTATGAGAGAGGTCCGGTGCAGCTGAAGGAGAGAATCGCGGCCAGCCACGAGTTTTGTGGAGGAAAAGTTGAGAGCGAGTTTTCAGACTTAGGTTTTCCGAAAATTCATTGCGCGCACAATGACTCAACTGACGTGATGTGCAAATCGACATGCAAATCATTCGCTGAATAGTATGTAAATTATTCAAAGCATCAGGCCGAAGCCAATGTCACAGTTTTTAAATACAACTCCAAACGGAGCAAACCAAAGTAAAAACCGCCTATCTAGTCAACAAATACTCAAATCTAACCACATGCATAATAATAGAATTAAACAGTACATCCACTGAAGGTCGGGCACCCTCGAAAAGCGCTTCGTTCCGAGCCTTCCAAATGAGGAAGACACTGCCGTAGAGGGCGAGCGTCCACCTCCTCCTCTCGCGAGCATGCACACGCCGGTCTTTGCTCAACCACTTGAGGCCGGCTCTCAGAGTGGTGACTTGTCTCTTCCACTTCACTTCGTCTCTAACCCGGTCCCACACGTGCTTTGTGAACGGACACCCGAAATAGAGATGGTCTCTCGTTTCAGCCGCGCCTACACACAATACGCAATCAACCGGGCCTTCATAGTTTCTCCACCTGTCTAGTGTAAGCAGTCTGTTCCTTAGAGCAATCCACATCCTAAACGAATGTTTCTGTGGCACCCAAGGACTCCACAACTTCTTGTAGACAAAATGCACTGGTGCCGTGGTGGCAGCGAGCCAGTACATCTTACCCACTCGAAGCTTCCCCATCTCCGAGCACGAAGCAAGAGAGGTGATGAGGTCCCCTCCGATCCGTGCTCGGACTCTATCTCTCGCACGCAGTATATCTTTCCACACTATAGAGGCGCTGTAGTTCACCTCTACATCCCAGCAAGACGAGTTCTGTAGGTAAATGGCGTTAATCCACTTAATCCACAGTGACTTCTTCTCCTGATGCACATCCCATAACACACCACAAAGGGCTACATCGTTCAGGAGGTCCAATCCCCTAAGTCCCAGGCCTCCCTGTTCCTTAGGTAGAATGACCTCCTCCCAACGAACTGCACCCCTCATAGTTCCCCACAGAAACTTCCGGATCATGCGCTCTACCCTGTCCAACACTCCCTTGGGAATCTTCACCATGGCGATCCAGAAGTTCATTACCCCATACAGGACTGACCGGATGAGTTCCAGTCTGCCTGCATAGGACAACAAATGCGTGGACCAGCCCCTGATGAGGTTCGCCACCTGTGTAATAAGAGGTTCAAAGGCATACTCACGAAGTTTACTCCCCTACAGCGGTACTCCCAAATAGCGCACAGGAAAGGTGCCCTCTTGATAAGGCAGCACTTCACGAATCCTCTGTTCGTCTGCCACTGGAACACCGGCCATAAACAAATGAGATTTCTCCGGACTAACCTCCAGACCTGACATTCTGGCGAACTGATCAAGTGCCCTTGCGACCACTTCTGCAGAGGTGCGGTTGCCATAAGCAAAAATAATCAAATCATCCGCGAATGCTAGGTGAGTAACTCCAACTTTAGCACACAACTGAGAGTGATGCTTGTAGTTCTCCTCCGTCGTGAGTCTCCTGAATAGACGGGAAAAGTAATCCATGCAGAGCACAAAGAGCAGGGAGGACAGAGGATCACCTTGACGCAATCCACGCTTGCCGTCGAAGTAACCCTCCGGAGCACCGTTGACGAGGATGGAGAATGAAGTGGTAGTGACGCACTCCATAATCCATTCTATCATACGCTGAGGAAACCTCAGCCCTGCCAGAACTCCACGAAGAAAACCCCAGTCCACTGAATCATAGGCCTTTTTTATATCCACCTTCACAGCCATTCTCCTGCTCATCCGGTTTCTTGCCCATCCATAGTTTTTGACTATTTCCTGAGCAAGCATCACACAGTCCCTCATCTTACGGTTCTGCACAAATCCAAAGTGGTTTTCAGCCACCAAATCATCCATAAACCCCGCCATTCGTCCCACTATCACCCTAGAGATAATCTTGTAAATTACATTGCAGCACGAGATCGGACGGAAGTCTCGTACTGTGGGATCATGCTTCCCTTTCGGGATGAGTGTAATAAATGTAGCGTTCATTTGTCGCAGCAGCTGCCCAGATTGGAAGAACTCTTGGACAGCGGCCACAACGTCTGAGCCAACTACATCCCACGCATCACGAACGAAAGTTGCCGTGTACCCATCCGGCCCAGGGGCTTTGTCTCCGTTCATTCTCCACACCACCTCCTTAATCTCCTCGGCTGTAATAGGTGCAACAAGTTCTTGAGCCTGCTGATCAGACAGCACGGATCCCCACTCGAACACACTATCATCAATCTCATCACACTGGCCTGCAGTACCCAACAAGTCTCTGTAATACGTAAGGAATTCATCAACCACCTCATCCCGGGAAGCAGTGCGCCCGGATTCGGTGCGTATGGATGAGATGACATTCCTTACGCTATTTGACTTAATCTTCTTATAGAAAAACTTTGTGGGTTTATCCTGATTAATCAAATACTCTCCCCTAGTCATCTGAGAAAAGAAAAGGTGTTCAGCGTGACAAAGAAAATCAACTTTCTTTGCCGCTTCACGGACTCTCTCCCATTTCTCAGCATTACCCGGATCTTCCTGGCTATCCATCTGGAGTCTATCAAGTTCTCCTCTAGCTCTCTCAGCTCTTTCAGCTATGTGGCTGAAGTCTCTCTTACTAAGCAGACGTAACTTTGGTTTGAGTAGTTTCAGCCGACGACATAAACTGAATTGAGCGGTGCCCCAAATTTGCGAGTCCCAGATCTCGCTCACAACATCCATAAAGTTGCTGCTCTTACTCCACATGTTCACATATCTGAACGGTTTTCCCTTCGACTGCTCCGCATTAAGCACTGTTGCTAGTGCAGGGCAGTGATCCGAGGTGGCCCCCATGGGCAGAAACTCGGCTTCCACAATTCCCGACCTGGCATCCCAGTTCGAGTTCACTAAAACCCTGTCAATACGACTCCATGTCCTGCCATTAGTCCAGGTGAAGAAACACCCTTTAGACTTGGCGTCGTCCAATCCCAATTCAACACACAACTCCTCAAAATCCACCCTTTTCCAGTTCCTATGAGAAGGAACAATCTCAGAACGCTCATCCGGTCTCCTAACACAGTTAAAGTCGCCCAGGAGGATCCAGGGAGAGTTAACTGCTAGAACAACCGATGAGAGATGTGACCATAGCCTACGCCTATCAACTACGCCATTATGGGCGTAAACTACACTGATGCGGAACTCCTGTTGAGAAATCAAACAGCGAACCAAACCAGAAATACACTGCTCATGGAGCACAACATTACTAAGAGCAAGCAAGTTGGAATCCCACGCAACCACAATCCGCCCCCCATCAACAATATCAAAATTATTAACAACATTCCAACCTGGAACAATTCTACCCACAATGTCGAACACATTATCCACAGACAATCTAGTTTCTAGAAAACCGACCAGACACACATTATGCTTGCGAACTAACCTGCGGGCTGCTCGCTGTGCGCGAGAGGCTGAGAGCCCTCGCACATTCCACGTGAGTAACTTCATTGACGAACATTGGGGGAGGAGCCCCCGCCTCGTCCCGTTCCATTCCCTTGATCCGGCGGCTCCCGGATGATGATTCCAGTGCCGCGCTTCCCTCCATCAGCTCTCGGTGGTACACTAGTTAGAGGGGAGCGTCCCTGTCGCCCAACGGCCTCCTCATCCTCATCCTCTGTCTCCGACGCCCAAGTTTTCCTAGTGTTGACTTGGGTGCGTTGCTTTCCATCCCGTCTGTTGATCCGTGAATCATCAGGATCCAAAGGATCGAGGATTTGATATCTCCCCGATGAAACTACAGTGTTCGGTTGTTTAACAGGTGGGGCAGCCGAGGCCTTCTTCTTCCTGCTTCTACTTCTCGCCTTTTTCTTCTTATTCGATCCAACCTGTTGAAAACCTTCTTCGTCCACCCCGTTCTCAGCGTGTGTGGCTTGGACAGGTGTCTCCTTCTCCCCATTATTCCTCTCTTCCCCCTCATCACAATCTCCTACCAGATGACCAAACTTCCTGCACTTTGTACAATACGCTGGGAGACGTTCGTACAGTACAGTTTGGGTATAGTTGGCCCCTCGATAATTGAAGGTAACCTCCTTGGGCAGTTCCAACGATACATCAATATCCACACGCACTCGAACATAAGAGACCCGGTCGGCTTTCACCGAGATATCATCTACCATAATAGGTCGACCGACCAAAGAGGCAATCTTACTGATGTGATTTTTTGTCCACAGTTCCAAAGGGAAGGACGGAAGACGTATCCAAACTGGAACGTGGGAAATTTCTCGATCATCGAACTGAAAGGCCCTTGGGAGTCTCTCGAGCATGAGATACCTCTCCCATATGGAATGAGGGGCTTTATCAAGTACCCTATTGACATCTTCCTCCGAGCAGAGACGGAAAATAATCCAACCCGATTGATGCATGATGAGTGTGTACTTAACGGCCCAAGACCTGCATATGGCGTGGAGAGCCTGCATCCCTGGGAAACGTCCCGAAAAGTATCCCACCAGAGTGAACTTCCATGCATCTGAGTCATCCTTCGGATCTAGATAGGCCACTCCATCGCAAGGTGCGATGTATTCAAGTTTTCTATCCGGATCAATGTTATTCTTGTTGACAAACTTGGAATAGTCTATCGGTTCCTTGGGAGCGGAACCCTTTCCCGAACCACCTTGTCCTTTGTGCTGGTTCGCACCGCCTGCCTGTTCGGGTCCTGCCGAGGAACCCTCGCCCATGTTCACATCGCCTGGCTCCTGTCGAGAGCCGCCGCCCGGCGCCTGCCGAGGATTTGCGCCCGGCGTCTGCCGAGTGGTGCCGCCCACGCATGGAGCATTCTGCCGAGACGGGGAGCCAGGGTTGCGCCTGGACTCCTCCTGCCGAGTGGTTACCAGCGCCTGCCGGAAGCCCATGTCATCCTGCCGAGACGCCTCGGCGCTACCACCACCCGCAACGAACTGCCGAGAGAGTTCGGCAGTCTCGCCATCCTGCCGAGTTCCAGCGCCTAGCTTGGGGGTGTCGCCTGCCTGCCGAGAAGGGGACGAAGCGGGCGTGTCCACCTCCAGCCTGCGCCTAGCGCCCGACGAATTGCTACGCCTCCCGTCCGCCGACACCTTTCGCCTAGGGCTAGGGTTTCGGGCGATGGGGGCGTCGGGGGTAACACTAACCATGGCCGTATCAACAAGGCCCCGTGTGGGGCTGTTGGACGCAGTGCCATCCGGAGTGTCCACCACGACAAGAGCCAAGGCGTTCACATCCTCCTCCGTTTCCATCTCCGTGCGGTCAGCCACTATGGCCCTAGCCAAGGCGGCGCCGTCATCCAGAGATGGATTATCCACCAAGACAGCTTCCTTCCGTGCTTTCTTCCTCTCGAACTCCTTCGTCCGGTCCTTCACCGACTTGAACGAGTCATCCTCCACATGCAAATCCAGCGGCGCCCTTGAAGGCGTCCTACTTCTAGATTTCTTGCCCATCAAGAAAAGTCTAGGCGGATTTCATGAATGGAGAAAAACCCTCTAACACCGCCGTGGGGAGCGGTGCGATCAGTCGGGCGTTGTCGGCGAGGGGCGCCGGCAACAAGGGAAGAAACGGCGAAGTCTTGCGGCGGTAGAAGATGATCGGAGACGGGCTGAGGGCGGGAGGCGCCACCAGCCGCGAGTTTTTGGGAGAGAAAAGTTGAGAGCAAAATTTCGGCCCCTAGGGTTTCCGAAATTTTGTTGCGCGCACAATGACTCAACTGACATGCAAATCATTCGACTGACTTGGGTATAGGGGTGAAAGTCTAATCGAACCGTCTAGTAGCTGGTTCCCTCTGAAGTTTCCCTCAGGATAGCTGGAGCTCTAGTGCGAGTTCTATCGGGTAAAGCCAATGATTAGAGGCATCGGGGGCGCAACGCCCTTGACCTATTCTAAAACTTTAAAAAGGTAGGACGGTGCAGCTGCTCTGTTGAGCCACGCCGGAGAATCATGAGCTCCAAGTGGGCCATTTTTGGTAAGCAGAACTGGCGATGCGGGATGAATTGGAAGCTGGGTTACGGTGCCCAACTGCGTACTAACCTAGATCCCACAAAGGGTGTTGGTCGATTAAGACAGCAGGACGGTGGTCATGGAAGTCGAAATTCGCTAAGGAGTGTGTAACAACTCACCTGCCGAATCAACTAGCCCAAAAAATGGATGGCTCTAAAGCGCATGACCTATACCCGACCGTCAGGGCAAGGGCCATGCGTCGATGAGTAGGAGGGGACGGCGGTCGCTGCAAAACCCTGGGCACAAGCTCGGGTGGAGCGGCCATCGATGAGGATCTTAGTGGTAGTAGCAAATATTTAAATGAGAACTTTGAAGGCCGAAGAAGGGAAAGGTTCCATGTGAATGACACTTGCACATGGGTTAGTCGATCCTTAGGGTCGGGGAAAGCCCGACAGACAGCACGTTCAGCACGTGCTATGAAAGGGAATCGGTTTAAAATTCCCAAAAAAGGATGCGGCGGTTGACAACAATGTTAGGGAGTCCAAAGACGTTGGTGGGGGCCTAGGGAAGAATTATCTTTTCTGTTTAACAGCCCGCCCACCATGGAAATGGCTCAGCTGGAGGTAGGGTCCAACGCTGGAAGAGAACCGCACGTCGCGTGGTGTTCAATGTACCCCCGCAGCCCTTGAAAATCTGGAGGACCGAGTACCATCCATGCCCGGTCGTACTCATAACCGCATCAGGTCTCCAAGGTGAACAACCTCTGGTCGATGGAACAATGTAGGCAAGGTAAGTCGGAAAAATGGATCCGTAGCCTCAGGAAAAGGATTGGCTCTGAGGGCTGGGCACGGGGGTCACAGTCTCGAACCCATCGACTGTCGACGAACTGCTTGAACTGCTCGCGCAGCAAGAGCTGGTCATCGCGTGCCGACCGGGGGACAGATTGGGAACGGCTCCCTCGAGGGCCTTCCCAGGCGTCAAAAAATAGACTCAGCACTGGTACGGACAAGGGGAATCTAACTGTTTAACTAAAATAAAGTATTGTGATGGTCCCTGCGGATGCTCACGCAATGTGATTTCTGCCCAGTGCTCTGAATATCAAAGTGAAGAAATTCAACCAAGCACGATTAAATGGCGGGAGTAATTATGACTCTCTTAAGGCAGCCAAATGCCTCGTCATCTAATTAGTGATGCGCATGAATGGATTAACGAGATTCCCACTGTCCCTATCTACTATCCAGTAAAACCACAGTCAAGGGAATGAGCTTGGCGGAATCTACGGGAGAAGAAGACCCTGTTGAGGTTGACTCTAGTCCGACTTTGTTAAATGACTTGAGAGGTGTAGGATAAGTAGGAGCCGAAAGGCGAAAGTGAAATACCACTACTTTTAACGTTATTTAACTTATTCCGTGAATTGGAGGTGGGGCATTGCCTCTCTTTTTGGACCCAAGGCTCACCTCGGCAGGCCGATCAGGGCGGAAGACATTGTCAGGTGGGGAGTTTAGCTAGGGCGGCACATCTGTTAAAAGATAATGCAGGTGTCCAAAGATGAGCTCAATGAGAACAGAAATCTCGTGTGGAATAGAAGGTTAATTCTGATTTCCGGTACGAATACGAACCGTGAAAGCATGACCTAATGATCCTTTTGACCTTCAAAATTTGAAGCTAGAGGTGTCAGAAAAGTTACCACAGGGATAACTGGCTTGTGGCAGCCAAGCGTTCATAGCGACGTTACTTTTTTATCCTTCGATGTCGGCTCTTCCTATGAATGTGAAGCATAATTCACCAAGTGTTGGATTATTCACCCACCAATAGGGAAGATGAGCTGGGTTTAGACCGTCATGAGACAGATTAGTTTTACCCTACTGATGATGGTGTCGCAATATTAATTCAACCTATTACAAGAGGAACCGTTGATTCGCACAATTGGTCATCGCGCTTGGTTAAAAAGCTAGTGGCGCGAAGCTACTGTGTGCTGGATTATGACTGAATGCCTCTAAGTCAGAATCCGAGCTAGACGCTACACATGCGCACGTCATCTGCTCCCCGACCTGCAGTAGGGGCCCCTAGGCCCCCAAGGACACATGTCGTTGGCTAAGCCCCCCTCGGCGAACGAGCCGCGTGGGCCGCCTCAGAGTACAATTCCAATCGAGCGGTAGGTAGAATCATTTACGGATGACTTAAATACATGACCAGGTATTGTAAGTGGCAGAGTGGCCTTGCTGCCACGATCCGCTGAGATTCAGCCCTCGTCGCTTTGATTCGTCCCCTCCCGATCCCCCCACATAAAACCCTATTCCCACCGCGAGGTTCAGTAGCTTTTGGATCAGAAACATTCAAGTCCCAAAAAAAATTCCATGTCACGAGACCGCACCGATCCACTCCAACATGTTCCGAGGGAAAAATCGAATGGTATCTCAGGAGAACGTGCAAGTACAAAGTCGTGGGCAATCCCAGGCATCACCCGTGGGCAAACCCAGGCAACGAGCATAGGCAACTGTGGCCATGGGCCATGGCATGGGCAAGCGTGGCCTTGGCACGGGCAAGCTGTGGCCCGTGCATGGGCCACGACATCTGCAATCCTAGGCAATGGGCGTGTGGGCAAGCCGTGGCCATGGCATGGGCAAGCATGTGCATGGGAAATCCCATAGGCAATCATGCGCAATGGGCGTGAGCAACCAGCCTTTAGGCAACCCCGTGGGCAATCTTAAGCAATGGGAGTGGGCAACCCCCGTGTGCAATCCTAGCCAACGGGAGTGGGAAAGCATGGACTTAGCACGAGCAAGCCTTAGCCCTTGCATGGCAACCCCCATGGGAAATCCTAGACAATGGCCGTGGGCAACCGTGGTCAATGGCCATGGCATGGGCAAGCCTAGGCAACGGCCCTGGGCAAGCCACGGGGGCATGGGCCACGCAAGCATGGCTTGTGCATGGGCAACCCGTGGGCAACGGGAGTCGGGTATGGGCCATGGCGTGGGAAAGCTAACGGCCGTGGGCAAGCCGTGAGCGTGGGCCGTACAAGCATTGCCTGTGCATGGGCGACCCATGGCCATGGGTGTGGGCATACGTGGGTGACCCCATGGGCAACGGAAGTTGGCATGGGCCATGGCATGGGCAAGCCAAGGCAACGGCCGTGGGCAAGCCGTGGACATGGGCCGTGCAAGCATGGCTTGTGCATGGGCAACCCGTGACAACGGGTGTGGGCATACGTGGGAGACCACCGTGGGCAACGGGAGTTGGGCATGGGCCATGGCATGGGTAATCCAAGGCAATGGCCGTGGGCAAGGCGTGGGCATAGGCCGTGCAAGCATGGCCTGTGCATGGGCAACCCGTGTCAGTAGGCGTGGGCAACCCGTGGCAATGGGGGTGGGCATACGTGGGCGACCCCCGTGGGCAACCATGGGCAACGGGAGTTGGGCATGGGCAAGCCAAGGCAACGGCAGTGGGCATGGGCCGTGCAAGCTGGCCTATGCATGGGCAACCCGTGGCAATGGGCGTGGGCAACCCATGGCAACAAGTGTGGTCATACGTGGGCGACCCCCGTGGGCAACCATGGGCAATGGGAGTTAGGCATGGGTCATGGCATTGGCAAGCCAAGGAATGGCCATGGGCATAGGCCGTACAAACATTACCTGTGCATGGACAACCCATGGCAACAGGCATGGGCATACGTGGTCGACCCCACGGGCAACAGGAGTTGGGCGTGGGCAATGGCATGTGTAAGCCATGGTAACAGCCGTGGGCAATGGGAGTTGGGCATGGGCCATGGCATGGACAAGCCAAGGCAATTGCCGTGGGCAAGCCGTGGGCATGGGAGTGCAAGCATGGCCTGTGCATGGGCAACTCGTGGCAACGGGCGTGGGCAACCTATAGTAACATGCGTGGGCATACGTAGGCGACCCCGTGGGCAACTGTGGGCAACGAGAGTTGGGCAAGGATCATGGCATGGGGAAGCCAAGGCAACGGCCGTGGGCAAGCCATGGGCATGGGCCGTGCAATCGTTGCCTGTGCATGGACAACCCGTGGTAACGGGCGTGGGCATACATGGGTGACCCCTGGGCAACGTGAGTTGGGGATGAGCCATGGCATGGGCAAGCCAAGGCAATGGCCGTGGGCAAGTTGTTGGCATTGGCCGTGCAAGTATTACCTGTGCATGGGCAACCCGTGGCAATGGGCGTGGGCATACGTGGGCGACCATGGGGAACAGTGGGCAAAGGGAGTTGGGCATGGGCCATGGCATGGGATAGCCAAGGCAACGGCCGTGGGAAAGCCGTGGGCATGGGCCATGCAAGCATTGCCAGTGCATGGGCTGCCCGTGGCAATGAGCGTCGACATACATGGGCGACCGTGGGGAACCGTGGGCAATGGTAGTTGGGCATGGGCCATGGCATGGGCAAGCCAAGGCAACGGCTGTGGCCAAGCCATGGGCATGGGCCATGCAAGCATTGTCTGTGTAAGGGCAACCCGTGGCAACGGGCGTGGGCATACATGGACGACCCCATGGGTAACCGTGGGCGACGGGAGTTGGGATATGGGCCAAGGCATGGGCAAGCCAAGGCAACGGCCATGGGCAAGCCGTGGGCATGGGCCGTACAAGCATTGCCTGTGCTTGGGCAACCCGTAGCAATGGGTGTGGGCATACATGGACGATCCAATGGGCAATCGTGTGCAACGTGAGTTGGGCAAGCCAAGGCAACGGCCATGGGCATGCTGTGGGCATTAGCCGTGCAAGCATTGCCTGTGTAAGGGCAACCCGTGGCAACGGGCGTGGGCATACGTGGACGACCCCATGGGTAACCGTGGGCGACGGGAGTTAAGCATGTGCCAAGGCATGGGTAAGCCAAGGCAACGGCCATGGGCAAGCCGTGGGCATGGGCCGTGCAAGCATTGCCTGTTAGCAATGGGTGTGGGCATATGTTGGCGACCCCATGGGCAATCATGTACAACGTGAGTCGGGCATGGGCATGGCATGGGCAAGCCAAGGCAACGGCCATGGGCAAGCCATGGGCATTGGCCGTGCAAGCATTGTCTATGCATGGGCAACTCATGGTAATAGGCGTGGGCATATGTGGGCGACCGTGGAGAACCGTGGGCAATGGGAGTTGGGCATGGGCCATGACATGGGCAAGCCAAGGCAACGGCAGTGGGCAAGCCGAGGGCATGGGCCGTGCAAGCATTGCCTGTTCACAGGCAACCCGTGGCAATGGACGTCGACATACGTGGGCGACCGTGGGGAACCGTGGGCAATGGTAGTTGGGCATGGGCCATGGCATGGGCAAGCCAAGGCAACAGCTGTGGCCAAGCCATTGGCATGGACCGTGCAAGCATTGCCTGTTTAAGGGCAACCCGTGGCAATGGGCGTGGGCATACGTGGATGATCCCATGGGTAACCATGGGTGACGGGAGTTGGGCATGGGCCAAGGCATGGACAAGCCAAGGCAACGGCCGTGGGCATGGGCCGTGCAAGCATTGCCTGTTAGCAATGGGTGTGGGCATACGTTGGCGACCCCATGGGTAATTGTGTGCAACGTGAGTTGGGCATAGGCATGGCATGGGCAAGCCAAGGCAACGGCCGTGGGCAAGCCGTGGGCATTGGCCGTGCAAGCATTGTCCGTGCATGGGCAACCCATGGCAATGGGCGTGGGCATACGTGGGCAACCGTGGGGAACCGTAGGCAATGGTAGTTGGGCATGGGCCATGGCATGGGCAAGCCAAGGCAACGGCTGTGGCCAAGCCATGGGCATGGGCCGTGCAAGCATTGCCTGTGTAAGGGCAACCTGTGGCAACGGGCGTGGGCATACGTGGATGATCCCATGGGTAACCGTGGACGACGGGAGTTGGGCATGGGCCAAGGCATGGGCAAGCCAAGGCAACGGCCGTGGGCAAGCCATGGGCATGGGCCGTGCAAGCATTGCCTGTTAGCAATGGGGTGTGGGCATACGTTGGCGACCCCATGGGTAATCGTGTGCAACGTGAGTTGGGCATGGGCATGGTATGGGTAAGCCAAGGCAACGGCCGTGGGCAAGCCGTGGGCATGGGCAGTGCAAGCATTGCCTGTGCATGGGCAACCCGTGGCAATGGGCGTCGGCATACGTGGGCGACCATGGGGAACCGTGGGCAACGGGATTTGGGCATGGGTCATGGCATGGGCAAGCCAAGGCAATAGTCGTGGGCATGGGCCGTGCAAGCATTGCCTGTGTATGGGCAACCCGTGGCAACGGGCGTGGTCATACGTGGGCGACCTCGTGGGCAACAAGAGTTGGGAATGGGCCAAGACATGGGCAAGCCATGGGCATGGGCATTGCAAGTATTGCTTATGCATGGGCAACCCATGGCAACGGGTGTGGGCATACGTGGGCGACCCCGTGGGCAATCGTGGCAATGGGAGTTGGGCATGGGCCATGGCATGGGCAAGCAAAGGCAACAGCCGTAGGCATGGGCCTTGCAAGCATTGCTTGTGCATGGACAACCCGTGGCAATGGGCCTGGGCATACGTAGGCGACCCCGTGGGCAACCGTTGGCAACTGTGGGCAACGGGAGTTGGGCATGAGCCATGGCATGGGCAAGCCAAGGCAACGGCCGTGGGCAAGGCAACGTCCGTGCAAGCATGACCTGTGCATGGGCAACTCGTGGCAATAGGCGTGGGCATACGTGGGCAACCGTGGGCATGGGCCATGACATGGGCGCACCCAGGCACCCGTCATGGGCAATCCTAGGCAACGGGCGTGGGTAAACCCCGTGGGCACCCCAGGCAATGGGCTTAGGCATTCCTAGGAAACCATGGGCAACCCGACGAAGTTCTTCCCGGGCAACCCCCGGCACCTGGCATGCGCAATCCGAGGCAACCATGGGTAGCACGACGTGGTTTTTCCCAGGCAATCATGGGCAACCGTAGGCAGCCGTGGGTAATCCAATGGGGCTCGGCACGGGCAATCCTAGGAAACCACTGTGGGCAACCGTGGGCAACCATGGGCAGCCATGGGCAACCAGAAGTGGTTCTTCCTAGGCAACCCCCGGCATGGGCAATCCGATACAACGGGCATGGGCAATCCTAGGTAACCCCCGACAATACTAGGCAATGGGCGTGCGCGAGCAAACTACTAAAAATGAATTCGAATCTCAAAAGTGAAAACCAACTCAAAAAATAAATTCCTTGCTCGATTTTGATGAGTCGTGCAATCTCAACCGACCTCCATCCATCGATATGTGGGCACGTTCGATGTCGCCCGGCATATTGAATGTGCTGAAATAAAAAAATTATAAAAAAATTTGAATCTCGAAACTGAATTCTGACTTCAAAAATGAATTCCTTGCGTGATTTCTGTGGGGCGTGCAAAGTTTTGTGCCGAAAGGACATCCGCATCGACGGGAACCAAAAACTTGCCTCCTAGGGAATTTCAATATCTACTGCTATCACCTGGGTTTTGCCTCTGAACAATATGTTAATTATTCAAAAACGAGAGGCCGAAGCCAGAGTCACAAGTACATATAATTACAACTCCACAGCGGAGCAACCAAAGAAAAATACGCCTATCTAGATAACAAATACTCAAATATAATTACATGCATAAGAATGGAATTAATCTAGCTATCTGGAGAAGGTCGAGCACCCTCGAAGAGTGCTTTGTTCCGAGCCTTCCATATGAGGAAGACGCTTCCATAGAGAGCGAGCGTCCACCTCCTCATATCACGTACATGCTCTTGCAGGTCCTTGCTGAGCCACTTGAAGCTGGCCTTCAACGTGGTAACCTGTCTCCTCCACTCCACTTCGTACCTAACCCGATTCCATACATGCTTCGTGAATGGACACCCAAAGAAAAGGTGATCTCTCGATTTGGGGGCCCCCATGTACAACACGCACTCAACCGGGCCTTCGTAGTGTCTCCATCTGTCCATGGTAAGCAGGTGGTTCCTCACCGCGATCCACATCCTGAACGAATGCTTCTGAGGAACCCACGGACTCCATAACTTCTTGTAGATAGGTTGTATCAGCATGGAGTCTGAAACGAGCTGATACAGCATACCCACATGAAGCCTTCCCATCTCCGAGCACGAAGCTAAAGTGGAAACCATGTCCCCACCAATCCATGCTCTGACCCTATCCCTTGCACGGAGGATGTCCTTCCACACAATTGAGGCGCTGTAGTTCACCTCAACATCCCAGCACGAAGAGGACTGTAGATAAATGGCATTAATCCATTTGATCCACAACAATCTCTTCTCCTGATGCACATCCCACAACACGCCACCAAGAGCTGCATCGTTCAGCTGGTCAAGTCCCCTAAGTCCCAGGCCGCCCTGTTCCTTAGGGAGAATGACCTCCTCCCAACGAACTGCCCCCCTTGAGGCTCCCCAAGGGAATTTCCGTATCATCCTCTCTATTCTGTCCACAACTCCTTTGGGGATCTTCACCATCGACGTCTAGAAGTTCATCAACCCATACACCACTGATCTAATGAGCTCCAATCGGCCTGTATGCGAGAGTAGATGCGTGGACCATCCCCTGATTAGATTAGTAACCTGCGTGATGAGCGGCTCAAAAGCAGACTCCCGGAGCTTACTTCCCTGTAGCGGAACTCCCAAATAACGTATAGGGAAAGTGCCTTCCTGAAAAGGCAGCACCTCACGAATCGCTTGTTACTCATCATCCGGAACTCTTGCCATGAACAGGTGAGACTTGTCAACACTAACCTCCAAACCTAACATTCAAGTGAAGAGATTAAGTGCCTTGGCTACCACTTCTGCGGAGGAGCAATTGCCGTAAGCAAAGATATTCAAATCATCCACAAAAGCCAGATGGGTGAAGCCAACCTTCGCACAATGCCTAGAGTGGTACTTATAGTTGTCCGTCAGGTCATTCTCCTTAAGAGGCAGGAGAAGTAATCCTTGCACAAGACAAACAATAAGGACGACAAAGGATCACCCTGACACAAACCTCTCTTACCATCAAAATATCCCTCAGGTGTGCCATTGATAAGGATGGAGAATGAGGTGGTGGTGACACATTCCATGATCCACCCTATCATACGCTGGGGAAATTTCAAACCTGTAACCACTCCACACTAGAAGCCTCAATCCACCGAGTCATACGCCTTCTTAATATCCACTTTGATCGACATTCTCATGTACTGACGATGCCTAGCCCACCCATAATTCTTCACTATCTACTGGGCCAGCATCACAAAGTCCCTTATTCTTCGGTTCTTTACAAAACCGAAGTGAGTCTCTGCCACCAAGTCCTCCATCAGGTCCGACATTCGTGTCACAATGATACAGGATTTGATTTTGTATATCACATTGCAACATGAAATCGGGCAGAAGTCCCTGATAGTAGGATCATGCTTACCCTTTGGAATTAGTGTAATAAACGTGGCGTTCATCTGTCGCAGTAGCTACCCAGAGTGGAAGAATTCCTTGATCTTCTTGTAGAAGAATTTCGTGGGTTTGTCCTGACTGATCACGTAATCGGCTCTGGCCATCCGAGAGAAGAAGAGATGTTCGGCGTGACATAAGTATTTGACCTTCTTCGCTGCCTCCCGAACCCTATCCCATTTCTCAACATTACCAGGATCGTCATGGCTCTCCAGCTGCAAACTGTCTAGCTCTGCTCTAGCCCGCTCTGCTCTCTCGGCTATGTGGCCGAAGTCCCTCTTGCCAAGCTGACATAATTTTGGCTTGAGTAACTTCAACCTACGATAAACACTGAACTGAGATATACCCCACACTTGCGAGTCCCATACTTCTCGCACAGTATCCAAGAATCCCCTGCTGGTCTTCCACATGTTCACATACATGAACGGTCTCCCCTTTGAGTACTCGGCGTGAAACACGAAAACTAAAACAGGGCAGTAATCCGAAGTGGCCCCCATGGACAGGAACTCCGACTCCACTACTCCCGAGGTGATGTCCCAGTTCGAGTTCACCAGTACTCGATCAATATGGCTCCATACTCTGCCATTTGTCCAGGTTAAAAAGCACCCCTTAGACTTAGCATCATCCAATCCCAGATCAACACAAAACTCCTCAAAGTCCACCCTGCACCAATTCCGATGAGATGGAACAATTTCAGATCGCTCTTCTAGTTTCCTAACGCAATTAAAGTCTCCAAGGAGCATCGAGGGAGAGTTAACTGTGGGGACAACCAAAGAAAGATGATTCCATAGCATACGCATATCAACTACGCCATTATGGGCGTACACAACACTGATGAGGAATCCCTGCTGAGAAATCAAACAGCGAACCAAACCAGAGATACATTGCTCATGGAGCATAACATTACTAACAGCAATCAAAGTGGAATCCCACTCAACCACAATACGACCCCCATCTACAATATCAAAATTATTCACACTATTCCAACTAGGAACAACTCTACCCACAATATCCACCACATTATCAACAGACAATCTAGTTTCAAGAAAACCTACTAAGCATACTTTATTCTTGCGAACTAACCTGCGGGCTGCTCGCTGCGCACGAGTGGCTGCAAGCCCTTGTACGTTCCATGCTAGAAACCTCATTGACGAACATTGGGGGAGGAGCCCCCGCCTCGTCCTGGTCCGTTGCCTCTACCCTGCAGCTCCTGGATAATGATCCCAGTGCCTCTCCTAGTACCGTCAGCCCTGTGGGTGAGAGTGGGAGGCGGGGAGCGCCCCGAGCGTCCTATAGCCTCTTCATCCTCCTCCTCCGTTTCCGAAGCCCAAGTTTTCCTAGTATTCACTTGAGCGGGCTATTTGCCCTCTCGTCTGTTGATCCTCCAATCGTTAGGATTAAGGTCGTCTAGGATTTTGTATTTTCCTGACATAACCTTCTCTTTCTGCGCATGGGATAGTTTAGGACCCGCGGGCTTTTTCTTCCCGTTTCGATTCCTCTTCTTCCTCGGCCTCGTGTTCCTAGTCTAAACTTGCTGGAATCCCTCCTCATAGACCGTATCATCTGCTCGTGCGGTCTCCAGAGGCTGGTCCATCACTTTCTCCCCCTTATCACCTCTAGCAAGATCGTCACAATCACTAACTAGGTGGCCAAATTTCCTGCACTTAGTAAAATACGCCGGAAGGCATTCATACAACACTGTTTGGGAAAAGTTGGCCCCTCTGTAGTTGAAAGTGACCTCCTTCGGGAGTTCCTGCGAGACATCAATATCTACTCGCACATGCACAAACGATACCCTATCCGCCTTGACAGAAGTATCATCCACCATGATAGGTCTACCAACTAGTGAAGCCACCTTACGAATATGGTTCTTCGACCACAGCTCCAATGGGAACGAAGGCAACCGAATCCAGACCGGGACATGGGAGATTTCTCGGTCATTAAATTGAAAGGCTCGTGGAAGCTTTTCATGCATAAGATATTATTCCCATATGGAGTGGGGAGCACTGTCCAGCACCTTCCGCACGTCTTCCTCCGAACAAAGCCGGAAGATAATTCACCCCGACTGATGCATGACAATGGTATACTTGACACCCCATGATCGGTAGATGGCACGGAGGGCTTGCATACCCGGGAACCATCCCAAAAAATACCCCACCAACGTGTATTTCCATGCATCAGAATCATTCTTCGGATCAAGATAGGCCACTCCACCGCATGGTGCAATGTATTCAAGTATCCTATCCGGATCAATTTTATTTTTTTTGACAAACTTGTAGTCAACCGGTTCCTTAGGAGCGGAACCTCCACCCGATTCACCTTACCGCGCGTGCTGGTTGCGCTGGCTGCCTTGCTGCCGAGGGCCTGCCGCCTCGCCCCTGCACTGCCCTATGTCACCTGGGCCTTGCCCAGTGCTGGTGCCCATGCACGGCGCACTCAGCCGAGATTTAGAGTTGGACGCGTGTGCCGGGCTACGCTGGCAGGTAGTGCCCTGCGCCTACCGAGAGTTCTCAGCACTGCCTGCAATCTCAGTGCCCTGGTAAGACCCTTCCGCTATCTCCTGCCCCTATCGAGGAGCATCGCTGACCTACCGAGACTCCCCGCCCGCCGGCCGAGAGGGAGAGGTAGGGGGGTCGCCACGTCCAGCCGACACTGAGGGTTTTCACTTGGTGGTTGGGTTGCGCACGATGGGCACCACCGGGGTCAAGTCGTCCATGGCTGCGTCCACTAGTCCTTGCGTGGGACTATCGGAGCCGCGAGCCTCCGGCGTGTTGGCCACGACAAGGGCCATGGACCCGACGATAATCTCCGTCTCCATTTTCGTACGATCCACCACAATAGAGCACGCCAAGGCAGCGCCGTCGCCCAATTGCGGGTTATCCACCAATACTGCATCCTTCAATGTCTTTTTTCCGTTCGATCTCCTTAGCCCAATCCTTTACCGATTTGAATGTTTCCTCACTCACA
Source organism: Pogostemon cablin (assembly GCA_023678885.1). NCBI lineage: Eukaryota > Viridiplantae > Streptophyta > Magnoliopsida > Lamiales > Lamiaceae > Pogostemon > Pogostemon cablin. Next base: position 46,948,207 of record CM042955.1, read on the forward strand.
CGCATATCCGGCAATGCTTTTGAGGACTTTCGACTCCAAGATTTCTTCCCCATAAGAGAATCGATCTAGGCGGATCGCATGAACAAGTGAGAAGACTCTTTCACCATCGTGGGGAGCGGTGAGATCAATCAGCCACCACCGGCGAGAGGCGCCGTCAGAGTTGGGAGTGGCCGGGTGACACCAAATGTTGGTTGTCGATGTTCTTCGAGGCCGCGGGCGAGAGGCACCGGCAGCCGCAGGGTAACTTACGCAACAAGCTAAGGAGCGAATTTTTGAACTAGGGTTCTGAAAATTTTGCACGTGCAATGACTCCTTCTCTCTCACCTGGGTTTCGTCTCCTAAAACATATATAGGGGGGTGTGCTGTCAAGGGGCGGGCAAGGTACACATGGGCAACGGTTGCCAAGCACCAAGGCCACGGGTAGGCAATGGCCGTGCCCCATTCGGGTCTCCGGTCGAGCACTTTTTCGGAGATTGCTGGCAATTTTCTAGCGATAGTTTCGGTGGGGATTTCCCAGCATGCCCCGGTTTCTGGTGGGGAATTCCCACTGTGCCCCGACACTCGACGTGGGCGTCCCCCAGCAACCGACGTGGGTGTCGCACGGCGTGCCCCGCACCCGACGTGGGTGTTCCCCGGCATGTCCCGGCACCCGACGAGGGTGTCCCCCGGCATGCCTCGGCACCCGATGTGGGCATCTCCCAACATGTCTCGGCACCTGACGTGGGCGTCCCCCGACTTGTCCCGTACCCAACGTGGGCGTGCCCCCAGCACCTGATGTGGGCATGCCCCTGCCTTTCCCGTACCCGACGTGGGCATGCCCCCAGCTTGCCTCGGCACCCGACGCCCACGTGCCTTGGCCTGTCCCACACTCGACGTGGGCGTGCCCCTGCCTGTCCCACACCCAACGTGGGTGTGCCCCGAGCACCCCACGTGGGATCTCCCAGTGTGCCTCGGCACCCCACGTGGGCTTCTCCCGGCGTGCCCCAGCACCTGACGTGGGCATCACCGGGCCTATTCCGCACCCGACGTGGGCATCCCCCGGCATGCCCCGGCACCCGACATGGTCGTTCCTTGTTCGGTTTAATATTTGAGCATCTCTGTATGTTCCCTTCTGATCGGATGGCCAACATGGCTTGTGTTTCTTCACATCCAGTAGGTTATGCTCGGGTTTCTTATTCTTCGTCTAGCCTTCCTTGCAGAGTTGCTCCGTGGGGTGGTTTGGTGATTGGATTCGCACCCAAGCATTATGTACGTGATGGTGCGTGAGTGGTGAAGGGCTTGATCGCGTGCGTCGTGTCCCTACTACGGCAGCGAAGGCGCCGCGCGACAGCCTTCTCAATAGTTGGCGCGACAGTCGTTAGCCTCACCTGTAAATGGTTTCCCCGTGCTGAATTCCCATTGAGATGGAAACTGTCCGTACAATCAGTCATTTTAAACCTTGCACTGCTGCTCTATCTGGAAATGCGGTGCGGGGGGACATCAGGGCCCATGTCCCACCTTGAAATTCGAGCACCCTTAAGGATGCTTGGTCTGTTGGGCTATGACACGATGCTCAAATTCTCGATTATGGAGCACAGAGCAACCACGAGGCCATAGTGCCTCCATCGTCCACGTAGAGAGAATTCTATGCTCCTTGCAAATGACCGTCGTGCGTGCCTTGGCCTGAGTGGCCCCGCGGCCCGGATCATGCCATTCTGGCGTCGGTGAAGAATGCTACCTGGTTGATCCTGCCAGTAGTCATGTGCTTGTCTCAAAGATTAAGCCATGCATGTGTAAGTATGAACTAATTCAGACTGTGAAACTATGAATGGCTCATTAAATCAGTTATAGATTGTTTGATGGTACCTGCTACTCGGATAACCGTAGTATTCTAGAGCTAATACGTGCAACAAACCCCAACTTCTGGAAGGGATGCATTTATTAGATAAAAGGTCGACACGAGCTCTACTCATTGCTGCGATGATTCATGATAACTCGATGGATCGCACGGCCCTCTTACCGGCAACGTATCATTTAAATTTCTGCCCTATCAACTTTTGATGGTAGGATAGTGGCCTACCATGGTGGTGATGGGTGACAGAGAATTTGGGTTTGATTCTGGAGAGGGAGCCAGAGAAAGGGCTACCACATCCAAGGAAGGCAGCAGGCGCGCAAATTACCCAATCCTGACACGGGTGTTGGTCATGGGCCATGACATTGGCAAGCCAAGGCAATGGCCATGGGCAAGCCGTGGGCATGGACCGTGGAAGCATTGCATGTGCATGGGTAACCCATGGCAACAGGCGTGGGTGACCCCGTGGGCAACCGTGGGCAATGGGAGTTGGGCATGGGCCATGGCATGGGCAAGCCATGGCAACGGCCGTGGGCAAGCCATGGGCATGGGCCGTGCAAGCATGGCCTGTGCATAGGCAACCCATGGAAACGGGCGTGGGCATATGCGGGCGACCGCCGTGGGCAACCGTGGGCAACGAGAGTTGGGCATGGGCCATTGCATGGGCAAGCCAAGGCAACGGCAGTGGACAAGCAGTGGGCATGGGCCGTGCAGGCATGGCCTGTGCGTGGGCAACCCATGGCAACGTGCATGGGCATACATGGGCGACCGTCGTGGGCAACCATGGGCAACAGGAGTTGGGCATAGGCCATGGCATGGGCAAGCCAAGGAAACAGCCGTGAGAAAGCCATGGGCATAGGCCGTGCAAGCATTGCCTGTGCATGGGCAACCTGTGGCAATGGGCGTTGGTAACCCTGGGCAATGGGTTTGGGCATACGTGGACGACCCCCGTGGGCAACGGGAGTTAGGCATGGGCCATGGCATGGGCAAGACAAGGCAACGGCCGTGGGCAAGGACCGTGCAAGCATTGCTTGTGCATGGGCAACCCGTGGCAATGAGCGTGGGCATATGTCGGCGACCCCGTAGGAAACCATGGGCATGGGCCGTGCAAGCATGGCCTGTGCGTGGGCAACCCTTGGAAACGGGTGTGGGTACCCGTGGGCAACCCTCGTGGGAAACGGGAGTTAGGCATGGGCCATGGCATGGGCAAGCCAAGGTAACGGCCGTGAGCAAGCCGTGGGCGTACCCCGTGGGCAACGGGAGTTGGGCATGGGCTATGGCATGGGCAACCCAAGGCAACGGCCGTGAACATGGGTCGTGCAAGCATGCCCTGTGCATGGGTAACCCATGGCAACGGACGTGGGCGACCCCGTGGCAATCGTGGGTAACGGGAGTTGGGCATGGGCCATGGCATGGGCAAGCCAAGGCAACGGCCGTGGGCAAGAGCCGTGCAAGCATTGCCTGTGCATGGGCATCCCGTGGCAACGGGCGTGGGCGTATGTGGGCTACCCCATGGGCAACCGTGCGTAACTGTGGGCAACGGGAGTAGGGCATGGGCCATGGCATGGGTAAGCCAAGGCAACAGCCGTAGGCAAGCCATGGGCATGGGCCGTGGAAGCGTTGCCTATGCATGGCAACCCGTGGAAACGGGCGTGGGCATACGTGGGCGTCCGTGGAGTACGGTGGCAACGGGCTTGGGCATACGTGGGCGACCCCTTGGGCAACCGTGGGCAATGGGAGTTGGGCGTGGGCCATGGCATGGGCAAGCCAAGGCAACAACTGTGGGCAAGCCATGGGCATGGGTTGTGCAAGCATTGCTTGTGCATGAACAACCCATGGCAACAAGCGTGGGCATACGTGGGCGACCCCGTGGGCAAGGGCCATGGCATGGACATGCCAAGGCAATGGCCGTGGGCAAGCCGTGGGCATGGGCCGTGCAAGCATTGCCTATGCATGGGCAACCCGTGGCAACGAGATTGGGCATACGTGGGCGACCTCGTGGGCAATGGTAGTTGGGCAAGGGCCATGGCATGGGCAAGCCAAGGCAACAGCCGTGGGCATGCACCGTGCAAGCATTGCATGTGCATGGGCAACCCGTGGCAACGAGCATGGGCATACATGGGCGACCCCATGGGCAACCATAGGCAACGGGAGTTGGGCATGAGCCATGGCATGGGCAAGCCAAGGCAATGGCCGTGGGCAAGCCATGGGCATGGGCCGTGCCAACATAGCCTGTGCATGGACAACCTGTGGAAACGAGCGTGGGCATATGTGGGCGACCGCCGTGGGCAATCATGGGCAACGGGAGTTGGGTTGGGCCATGGCATGGGCAAGCCAAGGCAACGGCCGTGGGTAAGCCGTAGGCATGGGCCGTGCAAGCATTGCCTTTGCATGGGCAACCCGTGGCAACGGGCATGGGCATACGTGGGCGACCCCTTGGGTAACCATGGGCAACGGGAATTGGTCATGGGCCATGGCATGGGCAAGCCAAGGAAACGGCTGTGGGCATGGGCCATGCAAGCATTGCCTATGCATGGGCAACCCGTGGCAATAGGCGTGGGCATACGTGTGCGACCCCATGGGCAACGAGAGTTAGGCATGGGCCATGGCATGGGCAAGCCAAGGCAACAGCCGTGGGCAAGCCATGGACATGGGCCGTGTAAACATGGCCTGTGCATAGGCAACCCGCGGTAACGAGCGTCGGCATACGTGGGCGACCGCTGTGGGAAACCATGGGCAATAGGAGTTAGGCATGGGCAAGCCAAGGCAACGGCCGTGGGCATGGGCCGTGTAAGCATGGCCTATGCATTGGCAACCCGTGGCAACGGGCGTGGGTATCCTATGGAAACATGTGTGGGCATACGTGGGTGACCCCCGTTGGCAACGGGAGTTGGGTATGGGCCATGGCATTGGCAAGCCAAGACAACGGCCGTGTGCAAGCCGTGTAAGCATTGCCTGTGCATGGGCAACCCATGGCAATGGGCATGGGTGACCCCATGGGCAACGGGAGTTGGGCATGGTCCATGGCATGAGCAAGCCAAGACAACAATCGTGGGCAAGCCGTGGATATGGGCCGTGCAAGCATGGCCCATGCATGGGCAACTCGTGGAAACGGGCATGGGCATACGTGGGCGACCCCCGTGGGTAACGGGATTTGGGCATGGGCCATGGAAAGGCAGGCCATGGCGACTGCCGTGGGCAAGGCGTGGGTATGGGCCACGCAAGTATGGCCTGTGCGTGGGCAACTCGTGGCAACGTGCGTGGGCATACTTGGGTGACCATCATGGGCGATCGTGGGCAATGGGAGTAGGGCATGGGCTATGACATGGGCAAGCCAAGGCAACGGCCATGGGCAAGCCGTGGGCATGGGGCGTGCAAGCATTGCCTGTGCATGGGCAACTCGTGGCAACGGGCTTGGGCATACGTGGGTGACCCCATGGGCAATCGTGGGCAACGGGAGTTGGGCATGGGCCATGGCATGGGCAAGCCAAGGCAACAACTGTGGGCAAGCCATGGGCATGGGTTGTGCAAGCATTGCTTGTGCATGAACAACCCATGGCAACAAGCGTGGGCATACGTGGGCGACCCCGTGGGCAAGGGCCATGGCATGGACATGCCAAGGCAATGGCCGTGGGCAAGCCGTGGGCATGGGCCGTGCAAGCATTGCCTATGCATGGGCAACCCGTGGCAACGAGATTGGGCATACGTGGGCGACCTCGTGGGCAATGGTAGTTGGGCAAGGGCCATGGCATGGGCAAGCCAAGGCAACAGCCGTGGGCATGCACCGTGCAAGCATTGCATGTGCATGGGCAACCCGTGGCAACGAGCATGGGCATACATGGGCGACCCCATGGGCAACCATAGGCAACGGGAGTTGGGCATGAGCCATGGCATGGGCAAGCCAAGGCAATGGCCGTGGGCAAGCCATGGGCATGGGCCGTGCCAACATAGCCTGTGCATGGACAACCTGTGGAAACGAGCGTGGGCATATGTGGGCGACCGCCGTGGGCAATCATGGGCAACGGGAGTTGGGTTGGGCCATGGCATGGGCAAGCCAAGGCAACGGCCGTGGGTAAGCCGTAGGCATGGGCCGTGCAAGCATTGCCTTTGCATGGGCAACCCGTGGCAACGGGCATGGGCATACGTGGGCGACCCCTTGGGTAACCATGGGCAACGGGAATTGGTCATGGGCCATGGCATGGGCAAGCCAAGGAAACGGCTGTGGGCATGGGCCATGCAAGCATTGCCTATGCATGGGCAACCCGTGGCAATGGGCGTGGGCATACGTGTGCGACCCCATGGGCAACGAGAGTTAGGCATGGGCCATGGCATGGGCAAGCCAAGGCAACAGCCGTGGGCAAGCCATGGACATGGGCCGTGCAAACATGGCCTGTGCATAGGCAACCCGCGGTAACGAGCGTCGGCATACGTGGGCGACCGCTGTGGGAAACCATGGGCAATAGGAGTTAGGCATGGGCAAGCCAAGGCAACGGCCGTGGGCATGGGCCGTGTAAGCATGGCCTATGCATTGGCAACCCGTGGCAACGGGCGTGGGTATCCTATGGAAACATGTGTGGGCATACGTGGGTGACCCCCGTGGGCAACGGGAGTTGGGTATGGGCCATGGCATTGGCAAGCCAAGACAACGGCCGTGTGCAAGCCGTGTAAGCATTGCCTGTGCATGGGCAACCCATGGCAATGGGCATGGGTGACCCCATGGGCAACGGGAGTTGGGCATGGTCCATGGCATGAGCAAGCCAAGACAACAATCGTGGGCAAGCCGTGGATATGGGCCGTGCAAGCATGGCCCATGCATGGGCAACTCGTGGAAACGGGCATGGGCATACGTGGGCGACCCCCGTGGGTAACGGGATTTGGGCATGGGCCATGGAAAGGCAGGCCATGGCGACTGCCGTGGGCAAGGCGTGGGTATGGGCCACGCAAGTATGGCCTGTGCGTGGGCAACTCGTGGCAACGTGCGTGGGCATACTTGGGTGACCATCATGGGCGATCGTGGGCAATGGGAGTAGGGCATGGGCTATGGCATGGGCAAGCCAAGGCAACGGCCATGGGCAAGCCGTGGGCATGGGGCGTGCAAGCATTGCCTGTGCATGGGCAACTCGTGGCAACGGGCTTGGGCATACGTGGGTGACCCCATGGGCAATCGTGGGCAACGGGAGTTGGGCATGGGCCATGGCATGGGCAAGCCAAGGCAACAACCATGGGCATCAACCTTGCAAGCATTACCTGTGCATGGGCAACCTGTGGCAACGGGCGTGGGCATACGTGGGCGACCCCTTGGGCAATCGTGGGCAATGGGAGTTGGGCATGGGCAATGGCATGGGCAAGCCAAGGCAACAACCGTGGGCAAGCCGTGGGCATGGGCTGTGCAAGCATTGCCTGTGCATGGGCAACCCATGGCAACGAGCGTGGGCATACATGGGCGACCCCATGGGTAAGGGCCATGGCATGGGCAAGCCAAGGCAATGGCCATGGGCAAGCCATGGGCATGGGCCGTGTAAGCATGGCCTATGCATTGGCAACCCGTGGCAACGGGCGTGGGCATCCCATGGCAACAGGTGTGGGAATACATGGGTGACCCCCGTGGGCAACCGTGGGCAACGGGAGTTGGGCATGGGCCATGGCATTGGCAAGCCAAGGCTACGGCCGTGTGCAAGCCGTGTAAGCATTCCCTGTGCATGGGCAACCCATGGCAATGGGCATGGGCGACCCCATGGGCAACGGGAGTTGGACATGGTCCATGGCATGAGCAAGCCAAGACAACGGTCGTGGGCAAGCCGTGGACATGGGCCGTGCAAGCATGGCCCGTGCATGGGCAACTCGTGGAAACGGGCATGGGCATACGTGGGCGACCCCCGTGGGTAACAGGATTTAGGCTTGGGCCATGAAAAGGCAATCCATGGCAACGGCCATAGGCAAGGCATGGGTATGGGCCATGTAAGCATGGCCTGTGCGTGGACAACTCGTGGCAACGTGCGTGGGCATACTTGGGTGACCGTCGTGGGTGATCGTGAGCAACGGGAGTTGGGCATGGGCCATGGCATCGACAAGCGTGCAAGAATTTCCTGTTCATGGGCAACCCGTGGCAACGGGCGTGGGCATATATGGGCGACCCCATGGGCAACCGTGGGCAACGGGAATTGGGCTAGGGCCATGGCATGGGCAAGCCAAGGCAACGGCCGTGGGCAAGCCATGGGCATGGGCCGTGCAAGCATTGCCTGTGCATGGGCAACCCGTGGCAACGGGCGTGGGCATACGTGGGCGACCCCTTGGGTAACCATGGGCAACGGGAATTGGTCATGGGCCATGGCATGGGCAAGCCAAGGCAACGGCTGTGGGCATGGGCCATGCAAGCATTGCCTATGCATGGCCAACCTATAGCAATGGGCGTGGGCATACGTGTGCGACCCCATGGGCAACGGGAGTTAGGCATGGGCTATGGCATGGGCAAGCCAAGGCAACGGCCGTGGGCAAGCCATGGGCATGGGCCGTGCAAACATGGCCTGTGCAAAGGCAACCCGCAGTAACGAGCGTCGGCATACGTGGGCGACCGCTGTGGGAAACCATGGGCAATGGGAGTTAGGAATGGGCAAGCCAAGGCAACGGCCGTGGGCATGGGCCGTGTAAGCATGGCCTATGTATTGGCAACCCGTGGCAACGGGCGTGGGCATCCTATGGCAACAGGTGTGGGCATACGTGGGTGACCCCCGTGGGCAACCGTGGGCAACGGGAGTTAGGCATGGGCCATGGGATTGGCAAGCCAAGGCAACGGCCGTGTGCAAGCCGTGTAAGCATTGCCTGTGCATGGGCAACCCATGGCAACGGGCATGGGCGACCCCATGGGCAACGGGAGTTGGGCATGGTCCATGGCATGAGCAAGCCAAGACAACAAACGTGGGCAAGCCGTGGACATGGGCCAAGTTGCATGGGCAACTCGTGAAAACAGGCGTGGGCATACGTGGGCGACCCCCGTGGGTAACGGGATTCGGGCATGGGCCATGGAAAGGCAAACCATGGCGACTGCCGTGGGCAAGGCATGGGTATGGGCCATGCAAGTATGGCCTGTGCATGGGCAACTCGTGGCAACGTGCGTGGGCATACTTGGGTGACCGTCATGGGCGATCGTGGGCAATGGGAGTAGGGCATGGGCCATGGCATGGGCAAGCCAAGGCAACGGCCATGGGCAAGCCGTGGGCATTGGGCGTGCAATCATTGCCTGTGCATGGGCAACCCGTGGCAACGGGCGTGGGTATACGTGGGCGACCCCATGGGCAACCGTGGGCAACGGGAGTTGGGCATGTTCCATGGCATGGGCAAGCCAAGGCAACAGCCATGGGTAAGCCATGGGCATCTGCCTTGCAAGCATTACCTGTGCATGGGCAACCTGTGGCAACGGGCGTGGGCATACGTGGGCGACCCCTTGGCAATCCTGGGCAACGGGAGTTGGGCATGGGCCATGGCATGGGCAAGCCAAGGCAACAACCGTGGGTAAGCCGTGGGCATGGGCTGTGCAAGCATTGCCTGTGCATGGGCAACCATGGCAACGAGCGTGGGCATACGTGGGCGACCTCGTGGGTAAGGGCCATGGCATGGGCAAGCCAAGACAATGGCCGTGGGCAAGCCGTGGGCATGGGCCGTGTAAGCATGGCCTATGCATTGGCAACCCGTGGCAACGGGCGTGGGCATCCCATGGCAACAGGTGTGGGAATACGTGGGTGACCCCCGTGGGCAACTGTGGGCAATGGGAGTTGGGCATGGGCCATGGCATTGGCAAGCCAAGGCAACGGCCGTGTGCAAGCCATGTAAGAATTCCCTGTGCATGGGCAACCCATGGCAATGGGCATGGGCGACCCCATGGGCAACGGGAGTTGGGCATGGTCCATGGCATGAGCAAGCCAAGACAACGGTCGTGGGCAAGCCGTGGACATGGGCCGTGCAAGCATGGCCCGTGCATGGGCAACTCGTGGAAACGGGCGTGGGCATACGTGGGCGACCCCCGTGGGTAACAGGATTTGGGCATGGGCCATGGAAAGGCAATCCATGGCAATGGCCATGGGCAAGGCATGGGTATAGGCCATGCAAGCATGGCCTATGCGTGGGCAACTCGTGGCAACGTGCGTGGGCATACTTGGGTGACCGTCGTGGGCGATCGTGAGCAACGGGAGTTGGGCATGGGCCATGGCATCGACAAGTGTGCAAGCATTGCCTGTTCATGGGCAACCCGTGGCAACAGGCGTGGGCATACGTGGGTGACCCCATGGGCAACCGTGGGCAACGGGAATTGGGCATGGGCCATGGCATGGGCAAGCCAAGGCAACGACCGTGGGCAAGCCGTGGGCATTGGCCGTGAAAGCATGACCTGTGAATGGGCAACCCGTGGCAACGGGCATGGGCATACGTGGGCGACCGTCGTGGGCAACTGTGGGCAATGGGAGTTGGGCATGGGCCATGGCATGGGTAAGCCAAGGCAACGGCTATGGGCAAGCCGTGGGCATGGGCCGTTCAAGAATGGCCTATGCATTGGCAACCCGTGGCAATGGGTGTGAGGGCATACGTGGGTGACCCCGTTGGAAATCGTGGGCAATGGGAGTTGGACATGGGCCATTGCATTGGCAATTCAAGGCAACGGCCATGGGCAAGCCATGGGCATGGGCCATGCAAGCATTGCTTGTGCATGGGCAACCCATGGCAACGGCGAGGGCGACCCCGTAGGCAACCATAGGCATGGGAGTTGGGCATGAGCCATGGCATGAGCAAGCCAAGGCAACGGCCGTGGGCAAGCCATGGGCATGGGACATGCAAACATAGCCTGTGCATTGGCAACATGTGGAAACGAGCGTGGGCATACATGGGCGACCGCCGTGGGCAACGGGAGTTGGGCATTGACCATGGCATGGGCAAGCCAAGGCAACGGCCATGGGCAAGCTATGAAAGCATTGCCTGTGCATGGACAACCCATGGCAACGGGCGTGGGCATACATGGGCGACCCCGTAGGCAAACATGGGCAACGGGAATTGGGCATGGGCCATGGCATGGGCAAGCCATGGCAACGGCCGTGGGCATGGGCCATGCAAGCATTGCCTGTGCATGGGCAACCCGTGGCAACGGGAGTGGGCATACATGTGCCACCCCATGGGCAACGGGAGTTGGGCATGGGCATTGCATGGGCAAGCCAAGGCAACGACCGTGGGCAAGCCGTGGGCATGGGCCGTGCAAGCATGGCCTGTGCATGGACAACCCGTGGCAACGAGCGTCGGCATACGTGGGCGACCGCTGTGGGCAACCGTGGTCAATGGAAGTTAGGCATGGGCCATGGTATGGGCAAGCCAAGGCAACGACCGTGGGCAAGCCGTGAGCATGGGCCTTGTAAGCATGGCCTATGCATTGGTAACCCATGGCAATGGGCGTGGGCATCCCATGGCAATGGGTATCAGCGTACGTGGGCAACCCCCATGGGCAACGGGCGTGGGAATACATGGGCGACCCCATGGTCAACCATGGGCAACGGGAATTGGTCATGGGCCATGGCATGGGCAAGTCAAGGCAACGGCTGGGCATGGGCCATGCAAGCATTGCCTATGCATGGGCAACCCGTGGCAATGGGCGTGGGCATACATGTGCAACCTCATGGGCAACGGGAGTTAGGTATGGGCCATGGCATGGGCAAGCCAAGGCAACGGCCGTGGGCAAGCCGTGGGCATGGGCCGTGCAAGCATGGCCTGTGCATGGACAATCTGCGGCAATGAGCGTCGGCATATGTGGGCGACCGCTGTGGGCAACCGTGGGCAATGGGAGTTAGGCATGGACAAGCCAAGGCAACGGCCGTGGGCATGGGCCGTGTGAGCATGGCCTATGCATTGGCAACCCATGGCAATGGGTGTGGGCATCCCATGGAAACGGGTGTGGGCATACGTGGGTGACCCCCGTGGGCAGCCGTGGGCAACAGGAGTTGGGCATGGGCCATGGCATTGGCAAGCCAAGGCAACGGCCGTGTGCAGGCCGTGTAAGCATTACCTGTGCATGGGCAACCCGTGGCAATGGGCAACGGGAGTTGGGCATGGTCCATGGTATGGGCAAGCCAAGATAACGGCCGTGGACAAGCCATGGGCATGGCCCATGCAAGCATGGCCTGTGCATGGGCAACCCATGGAAATGGACGTGGGCATACATGGGTGACCCTGCGGGCAACGGGATTTGGGCATGGGCCATGGAAAGGTAAGCCATGGCAACGGCCGTGGGCAAGGCATGGGTATGGGCCATGTTAGCATGGCCTGTGTGTGGGCAACTCGTGGCAATGTGCGTGGGCAAACGTGGTTGACCGTTGTGAGAGATCGTGGGCAACGAGAGTTGGGCATGGGCCATAGCATAGGCAAGCCAAGGCAACGGCCATGGGCAAGCCGTGGGCATGGGCCATGCAAGCATTGCCTGTGCATGGGCAACCCGTGGCAATGGGCGCGGGCATGCGTGGGCGACCCCATGGGCAACCGTGGGCAACGGGAATTGGGCATGGGCCATGGCATGGACAAGCCAAGGCAACAGCCATCGGCATGCCGTGGGCATGGGCCGTGCAAGCATGGCCTGTGAATGGACAACCTGTGGCAACGGGCGTGGGCATACGTGGGCGACCGCCGTGGGCAACTGTGGGCAACGAGAGTTGGGCATGGGCCATGGCATGGGTAAGCTAAGGCAACAGCTGTGGGCAAGCCGTGGGCATGGGCCGTGCAAGAATGGCCTATGCATTGGCAACCCGTGGCAATGGGCCTGGGCAACCCATGACAATGGGTGTGAGGGCATACGTGGGCGACCCCCGTGGGATACCGTGGGCAACGGGAGTTGGGCAAGCAGTGGGCATGGGCCGTGCAAGAATGGCCTATGCATGGGCAACCCGTGGCAACTGCGTGGGCAACCCATGGCAATGGGTGTGAGGGCATACGTGGGCGACCCCCATGGGCAACCGTGGGCAACGGGAGTTGGGCATGGGCCATTGCATTGGCAATTCAAGGCAACAGCCATGGGCAAGCCGTGGGCATGTGTCATGCAAGCATTGCTTGTGCATGGGCAACCCGTGGCAACGGGGAGGGCGACCCCGTGGGCAACCATAGGCAACAAGAGTTGGGCATGAGCCATGGCAAGGGCAAGCCAAGGCAACGGCCTTGGGCAAGCCGTGGGCATGGGCCATGCAAGCATGGCCTGTACATGGGCAACCTATGGAAACAAGCGTGGGTATACGTGGGCGACCGCCGTGGGCAACCGTGGGCAATGGGAGTTGGGCATAAGCCATGGCATGTGCAAGCCAAGGCAACGGCCGTGGGCAAGCCGTGGGCATGGTCCGTGCAGGCATGGCCTGTGCGTGGGCAACCCGTGGTAATGTGCGTAGGCATATATGGGCGACCATCGTGGGTGACCATGGGCAACGGGAGTTGGGCATGGGCCATGGCATGGGCAAGCAAAGGCAACTGCCGTGAGCAAGCCACGGGCATGGGCCGTGTAAGCATTTCCTGTGCATGGGTAATCCATGGCATCGGGCATGGGCATACGTGGGCGATCCCATGGGCAACCGTGGGCAATGAAAGTTGGGCATGGGCCATGGCATGGGCAAGCCAAGGCAACGGCCATGGGCAAGCCGTGGGCATGGGTCGTGCAAGCATTGCCTGTGAATTGGCAACCCGTGGCAACGGGCGTGGGCATAGGTGGGTGAACCCGTGGGCAACCGTGGGTAACAGGAGTTGGGCATGGGCCATGGCATGGGCAAGCCAAGGCAACGGCCATGGGCAAGCCATTGGCATGGGCCGTGCAAGCATGGCATGTGCATAGGCAACCCGTGGCAATGGGCGTGGGCATATGTGGGTGACCCCCGTGGGCAACCGTGGGCAACGGGAGTTAGAAATGGGCCATGGCATGGGCAAGCCAAGGCAAAAACCGTGGGCATAGGCCGTGAAAGCATGTCCTGTGCATAAGCAACCCGTGGCAACGGGTGGGGGCAAGCCGTGGACGACCCCCGTTGGCAATGGGATTTGGGCATGGGCCATGGCATGGGCAAGCAATGGCAATGACCATGGGCAAGGCGTGGGCATGGGCCGTGCAAGCATGGCCTGTGCATGGGCAACCCGTGGCAACGGGCGTGGGCAACCGTAGGCAATGGGAGTTAGGCATGGTTCACGGCATGGGCAAGCCATGGCAACGGCCATGGGCAAGGCGTGGGCATGGGCCATTAAGCATGTCCTGTGTGTGGGCAACCCATAGAAATGGGCTTGGGCAACCCGTGGCAACGGGTGTGGGCATACGTGGGCGACTCTCGTGGGCAATCGTGGGCAACGGGAGTTGGGCATGGGCCATGGAATAGACAAGCCAAGGCAACAGCCGTGGGCATGGGCCGTGCAAGCATGGCATGTTCATGGGCAACCTGTGGCAACGGGCATGGGCAACCCATGGCAACGCGCGTAGCCATAAGTGGCGACCCCGTGGGATACCGTGGGCAACAGGAGTTGGGCATGGGCCATCGCATGGGCAAGCCATGAGCATGGGCCGTGCAAATGTTACCTGTGCATGGGCAACCTATGGCAACGGGCGTGGGCATACGTGGGAGACCTCATGGGCAACTGTGGGCAACGGGAGTTGGGGATGGGCTTACGTGGGCAACCCCGTAGGCAACCATGGGCAATGGGAGTTGGGCATAGGCCATGGCATGGGAAAGCCAAGGCAACAGCCATGGGCAAGCCATGGGCATGGGCCGTGCAAGCATTGCTTGTGCATTAGCAATCCGTGGCAATAGGCGTGGGCATACCTGGGCGACCCGGTGGGCAACCGTGGTCAACGGGAGTTGGGCATGGGTAATGGCATAGGCAAGCCAAGGCAACAGCCGTGGGCAAGCTGTGGGCATAGGCCGTGCAAACATTGCCTGTGCATGGGCAACCCGTAGCAACGGGCGGCGTGGGCATACGTGGGTGACCCCATGGGCAACCGTGGACAATGGGAGTTGGGCATGGGCCATGGCATGGGCAAGCCAAGGTAACGGCCGTGGGCAAGGCGTGGGCATGGGTCGTGCAAGCATTGCATGTGCATGGGCAACCCGTGTCAATGGGCGTGGGCATACGTAGGCGACCTAGTGGGCAATCGTCGGCAACGGGAGTTGGGCATGGGCAAGCCAAGGCCATGGCCGTGGGCATGGGCCATGCATTGGCAACCCGTGGCAACATGCGTGGGCAACCCATGGGATACCGTGGGCAATGGGAGTTGGGCATGGGCCTTGGCATGAGCAAGCCGTGGCAACGGCCGTGGGCAAGCCATGGGCATGGGCCGTGCAAGCATGGCCTATGCATGGGCAACCCGTGACAATGGGCGTGCGCATACGTGGGAGACCCCGTGGGCAACCGTGGGTATGGGCCATGTCGTGGGCAATTTTAGGCAACAGGCGTGGGAAACCCCCGTGAGCACCCCAGGCAACAGGCGTGGGCATTCCTAGGCAACCATGGGCAACCCGGTGAGGTTCTTCCCGGGCAACCCCCGGCACCCGGCATGTGCAATCTGAAGCAACCATGGGCATCCCGATGGGGTTCTTCTCAGGCAACCGTGGGCAACCGTAGGCAGCCATGGGCAACCCGACGAGGTTCTTCCTAGGCAACCCCCGTGGATAACCGTGGGCAGCCATGGGCAACCCGACGAGATTCTTCCTAGGCAACCCCTGGCATGGGCAATTGGATGCAACGGGCATGGGCAATCCTAGACAACCCCTGACAATACTAGGCAACGGGCGTGCGCGGGCAAACTACTAAAAATGAATTTGAATCTCCAAAGTGAAAAACGACTCAAAAAATGAATTTTTTGGTCGATTTTGATGGGTCGTGCAATTTCAATCGACCTCCATCCGTCGGTATGTGGCCACGTTCGATGTCGCCCAACATATTGAATGCGCTGAAATAAAAAAATTATAAGAAAAAATCAGAATCTAGAAACTGAATTCCAACTTTAAAAATCAATTCCTTGCGCAATTTCGGTTGGGCGTGCAAAGTTTCTTGCCGAACGGACGTCCGGATCGACGGGAACCAAAAACTTGCTTCCCAGGGAATTTCAATATCTACTGCTGTCACCTAGGTTTTGCCTCTGAATGATATGTTAATTATACATAAAAGAGAGGTCGAAGCCAGAGTCACAAGTACATATAATTACAACACCACAACGGTGCAACTAAAGAAAAATACGCCTATCTAGATAACGAATACTCGAATCTAATTGCATGCATAAGAATGGAATTAATCAAGCTATCCGTAGAAGGTCAGACATCCTCGAAGAGTGCTTCATTCTGAGCCTTCCATATGAGGAAGACGCTTCCATAGAGAGCGAGCGTCCACCTCCTCCTATCACGTACATGCACTCGTCGGTCCTTGCTTAGCCACTTGAAGCCGGCCTTCAACGTGGTAACTTGTCTCCTCCACTCCACTTCGTACCTAACCTGGTTCCATAAATTCTTTGTGAATGGACACCCGAAGAAAAGGTGATCTCTCAATTTGGGGCCTCCACGCACAACACGCACTCAACCGAGCCATCGTAGTGTCTCCATCTGTCCATGGTAAGCAGGCGGTTCCTCACCGCGATCCACATCCTGAACGAATGCTTCTGAGGAACCCATGGACTCCATAACTTCTTGTAGATAGGCTGCACCGGCATGGAGTCTGAAATGAGCTGATACAACTTGCCCACACGAAGCCTTCCCATCTCCGAGCACGAAGCTAAAGTGGAAACCATGTCCCCACCAATCCGTGCTCTGACCCTATCCCTCGCATGGAGGATGTCCTTCCACACAATTGAGGCGCTATAGTTCACCTCAACATCCCAACAAGAAGAGGACTGCAAATAAATGGCATTATTCCATTTGATCCACAACGATCTCTTCTCCTAATGCACATCCCACAACACTCCACAAAGAGCTGCATTGTTTAGCAGGTCAAGTCCCCTAAGTCCCAGGCCGCCCTGTTCCTTAGGGAGAATGACCTCTTCCCAATGAACTGCCCCCCTGAGGCTCCCCAAAGAAATTTCCATATCATCCTCTCTATTCTTTCAACAACTCCTTTGGGGATCTTCACCATCGACGTCCAGAAATTCATCAACCCGTACACCATCGATCTAATGAGCTCCAATCGACCTGCATACCAGAGCAGATGTGTGGACCATCCCCTGATCAGATTAGTAACCTGCGTGATGAGCGGCTCAAAAGTAGACTCCTGGAGCTTACTTCCCTGTAGCGGAACTCCTAAATAACGTACAGGGAAGTTGCCTTCCTGAAAAGGCAGCACCTCACGAATCGCTTGTTCCTCATCCTCCGGAACTCCTGCCATGAACAGGTGAGACTTGTTCGCACTAACCTCCAAACCTGACATTCGAGCAAAGAGATTAAGTGCCTTGGCTATCACTTCAGTGGAGGAGCGATTGCCGTAAGCAAAGATAATCAAATCATCTGCAAACGCCAGATGGGTGATGCCAACCTTCGCACAATGCCTAGAGTGGTACTTATAATTGTCTGTCACGGTCATTCTCCTGAAGAGGCAGGAGAAATAATCCATGCACAAGACAAACAATAAGGACGAAAAAGGATCACCCTAACGCAAGCCTCTCTTACCATCGAAATATCCCTCAGGTGTGCCGTTGATAAGGATGGAGAATGAGGTGGTGGTGACACATTCCATGATCCACCCTATCATACGCTGGGGAAATTTCCAACCTGTAAGCACTCCACGCAAGAAGCTCTAATCCACTGACTCATACGCCTTCTTAATATCCAATTTGATCGCCATTCTCCTATACTGATGATGCCTAGCACACCCATAATTCTTCACTATCTCCTGGGCCAGCATCACACAGTCCCTCATTCTTCGGTTCTTAACAAAACCGAAGTTATTCTCCGCAACCAAGCCCTCCATCAGGTCCATCATTTGTGTCACAATGATGCGGGATATGATTTTGTAGATAACATTGCAACACGAAATCGGGCGAAAGTCCCTGACAGTAGGATCATGCTTACCTTTCAAGATTAGTGTAATAAATGTGGCGTTCATCTGCCGCAGTACCTGCCTAGAGAGGAAGAATTCCTGGACAGCCCCCACGACATTCGACCCGATCACATCCCATGCGTCCCAAAAGAAAGCGGTCGTGTACCCATCTGAACTGGGAGTCTTATCCCCATTCATGCTCCACACTACTGCCTTCACTTCCTCGGCCGTGATAGGCACCACGAGCTGTTGCACCTGTTCATCACTCAACACTGTTCCCCATTCAAACACACTGTCATCTATCTCCTCACATTCCCCTGCAGTACCCAACAAGTCTTTATAGAATGAGAGGAACTCTCCAACGACTTTATCACGGGAGGTAGTATGCCCGGATTCCGTACATATGGAGGGGATGATATTCCTCACACTATTGGACTTGATCTTCTTGTAGAAAAATTTTGTGTGATTGTTCTGACTGATCAAGTAATCGACTCTGGCCATCTGAGATAAGTAGAGATGTTCAGCATGACTCTGCAACTGCAAACTGTCTAGCTTCACTCTAGCCCGCTCAGCTCTCTCGGCTATGTGGCCGAAGTCCCTCTTGCCAAGCTAACATAATTTTGGCTTGAGTAACTTCAACCTATGGCAAACACTGAACTGAGCTGTACCCCACACTTGCGAGTCCCATACTTCTCGCACAGTATCCAGGAATCCCTCGTTGGTCTTCCACATGTTCACATACCTGAACGGTCTCCCCTTCGAGTATTCGACATGAAACACGGAAACTAGGATAGGGTAATGAACCTAAGTAGCCCCCATGGGTAGGAACTCTAACTCCACTACTCCAGAGGTGTTATCCCAATTCGAGTTCACCAGTACCCGGTCAATGCGGCTCCATACTCTGCCATTCGTCCAGGTGAAAAAGCACCCCTTAGACTTAGCATTATCCAACCCAGATCTACATAAAACTCCTCAAAGTATACCCTGCACCAGTTCCGATGAGATGGAACAATTTTAGATCGTTCTTCCGGTTTCCTAACGCAATTAAAGTCTCTAAGGAGCATCCAGGGAGAGTTAACTATGGGGACAACCAAAGAGAGATGACTCCATAGCCTACGCCTATCAACTACGCCATTACGGGCGTACACAACACTGATAAGGAAATCCTGCTGAGAAATCAAACAGCGAACCAAACCAAAGATACATTGCTCATGGAGCATAACATTACTAACAACAATAAAAGTGGAATCCCACACAATCACAATACGTCCCCTATCAACAGTATCAAAATTATTCACACTATTCCAACTAGGAACAATTCTACCCACAATATCCACCACATTATCAACAGACAATCTAGTATCAAGAAAACCTACAAAGCATACTTTATTCTTGTGAACTATCCTGCGGGCTGCTCGCTGCGCATGAGTGGTTGCAAGCCCTCATACGTTCCATGCAAGAAACCTCATTGACGAACATTGGGGAAGGAGCCCCCGCCTCGTCCTGGTCCGTTGCCTCTACCCCGCAGCTCCTAGATGATGTATCCAGTGCCTCTCCTAGTGCCGTCAGCCCTGTGGGTGAGAATGGGAGGCGGGGAGTGCCCCGAACAGCCTACAGCCTCTTCATCCTACTCCTCCATTTCCAAAGCCTAAGTTTTCCTAGTATTCACTTGAGCGGGCTGTTTACCCTCTCGTCTGTTGATCCTCCAATCATCAGGATCAAGGTCGTCTAGGATTTGGTATTTCCCTGACATAACCTTCTCTTTCTGCGCAAGGGATAGTTTGGGTCCCGTGGCCTTTTTCTTCCCGTTTCGATTCCCCTTCTTCCTCATCCTCGTGTTCCTAGCCCCAACTTACTGGAATCCCTCCTCGTCGATCGTATCATCTGTTTGTGAAGTCTCTGGAGGTTGGTCCATCCCTTTCTCCCCCTTGTCACCTCTAGCAAGATCGTCGCAATCACTCACTAGGTGACCAAATTTCCTGCACTTAGTACAATACGCCGAAAGGCATTCGTACAACACGGTATGGGAAAAGTTAGCCCCTCGATAGTTGAAAGTGACCTCCTTCAGGAGTTCCTGCGAGACATTAATATCTACTTGCACAAGCACAAACGATACCCTGTCCGCCTTGACGGAAGTATCATCCACCATGATAGGTCTACCAACTAGTGAAGTCACCTTACTGATGTGGTTCTTCGACCACAACTCCAATGGGAACGAAGGCAACCGAATCCAGACCGGGACAGGGAGATTTCTCGGTCATCAAATTGAAAAGCTCGTGGAAGCCTTTAAAGCATAAGATATCGTTCCCATATGGAGTGGGGAGCACTGTCCAGCACCTTCCCACCAACGTGTATTTCCATGCATCAGAGTCATCCTTCGGATCAAGATAGGCCACTCCATCGCATGGTGCAATGTATTTGAGCTTCCTATGCGGATCAATGTTATTCTTGTTGACAAACTTGTCGAAGTCAACCAGTTCCTTGGGAGCGGAACCTCCACCTAATTTGCCCTGCCGCACGTGCTGGTCGCGCTTCTTGACTTGCTGCCAAGGGCTTGCCACCTCGCCCCCGTGCTGCCCTGTGTCGCCTAGGCCTTGCCTAACGCTGGCGCCCATGCTCGGCGTACTCTGCCAAGATGGGGAGCTGGACACGCGCGCCGGGCTATGCTGGCGGGTAGTGCCCTGTGCCTGTCGAGGGTTCTCAGTGTTGCCTGTAGTCTCGGCACCTTGCCGAGACCCTTCCGCTAACTCCTGTCCCTGCCGAGAAGCGTCGCCAACCTGCCAAGACTCCCTGCCCACCAGCCGAGAGGGAAAGGCAGGGGGTCGCCACATCCAGCCGACACCGAGTCCCTGGGGTGGTGCTGCGCCACCGCTCCACCAAGGGTTTCTGCTTGGTGGTTGGGTTGCGCACGATGGGCACCAGCTAGGTCGAGTCGTCCATGGCTGCGTCCACTAGGCCTTGCGTGGGGCTGCCGGAGCCGCGAGACTCCGGCGTGTTGGCCACGACAAGGGCCATAGACACGGCGGTAATCTCTGCCTCCATCTCCGTGCGATCCGCCGTAATAGAATGTGCCAGGGTGGCGCCGTCGCCCAATTGTGGGTTATCTGCTAAAACCACCTCCTTCAATGTCTTCTTCCGTTCGATTTCCTTAGCCCGATCCTTCACCAATTTGAATGTTTCCTCACTCACATGCATATCCAGCAACACTTTTGAGGGCGTTCGACTCCTAGATTTCTTCCCCATTAGAGAATTGATTTAGGCGGATCACATGAATAAGTGAGAAGACTCTTTCACCACCGTGGGGAGCGGTGAGATCAAACGGCCATGGCCGGCGAGAGGCACCGACAACATTGGGAGTGGTCGGGCGATGCAGAATGGTGGGTGTCGATGTTCTCCAAGGCCGCGGGCGAGAGGCGCCGGCAGCCGCAGGGTAACTTACGCAACAAGCTATGGAGCGAATTTTGGAACTAGGGTTCCGAAAATTTTGGAACCTAGGTTTCGTCTCCTAAAACATATATAGGGGGAGTGTGCTATCAGGGGGCTGGCAAGGCACACATGGGCAACGGTTGCCAAGCACCAAGGCCATGGGTAGGCAATGGCCGTGCCTAATTCGGGTCTCCGGCTAGGCACTATTCCGGCGATCGCCGGCAAGTTTCCAGTGACAGTTCCAGTGGGGATTTTCCGGCACGCCCCGGCTTCTGGTGGGGAATTCCTGCCGTGCCCCGGCACCCAATGTGGGCATCCCCCGGCAACCAACGTGGGCTTTCCCCAGTCCTGCCCCAGCATTCGGCATGGGCGTCCCCTGGCTTGCCTCGGCACCTGGCATGGGCGTCCCCCGGCATGCCCCGGCACTCGACATGGGCATTCCGAGATGCCCTGGCATGCCCAGGTGCCCGACGTGGGCGTCCCCTAGCGTGGGCATCCCCCGGTGTGCCCTGGTACTCGGCGTGGGCATCCTCTAGCCTGCCTCGGCACCCGGCATGGGCGTCCCCCAGCCTACCTCGGCACCTAATTTGGGCTGTCCCTCAGCGTGCCTAGCACCCGACGTGAGCGTCCCCCGGCCTGCCCTGCACCCGATGTTGGCATGCCCTGGCACCCGATGTGGGCATCCCGTGGTGTGCCCCGGCACTTGATGTGGACGTCCCCTGGCGTGTCCTGGCACTTGACGTTGGCATCCCCTGGCCTGTCCCGCACCCAACGTGCGCCTACACCAGATGTGGGCATCCCGCGGCATGCCCCGGCACTCAACGTGGGCGTCCCCGGTGTGTCCTGGCACCTGACGTGGGCGTCCCCCGGTCTGTCCCATACCCGACATGGGCGTGTCCTGGCACCCGACGTGGGCATCTTGCGGCGTGCCCCGGAACTCGATGTGGTCGTCCCCTGGTGTGTCCCGACACCCGACGTGGGTGTGCACACCCGATGTGGGCGTTCTCCGGTGTTTCCTAGCACCCGATGAGGGCGTCCCCCAGCGTGCCTCGACACCTGACGTGGGCATCCCCCGGCATGTCCCGGCACCCAACATGGGCATCCCCTGGCCTGTCCCACACCCGACGTGGCATACCCCCGGCACCTGACGTGGGCGTGCCCTAGCCTATCCCACACCTGACGTGGGCATGCCCCCGGCACCTGACGTGGGCGTGCCCTGGCCTATCCCGCACCCAACGTGGGTGTGCCCCCGGCTTGCCTCAGCACCCGATGCCCACGTGCCCCGGCCTATCCCGCACCTGACGTGGGCGTGCCCCTGCCTGTCCCGCACCCGACGTGGACGTGCCCCCAGCACCCTATGTGGGCATCCCCCCACGTGCCCCAACACCCCACGTGGGCATCCCCCGGCATGCCCCGGCACCCGATGTGGGCGTCCCTCAGCGTGCTCGGCACCCAACGTGGGCGTCTCCTGGCCTGCCCCGGCACTTGACGTGGGCGTCCCCCGACGTGCTCTGGCACCCAACTTGGGCATCCCCCGATGTGGGCATCCCCCCGCTTGTCCCGCACCCAACATGGGCATCCCCCGGCGTGCCCCGATGCCCGACGTGGTCGTCCCTTGTCCGGTTTAATATTTGAGTGTCCTTGTATGTTCCCTTTTGATCGGATGACCAACATGGGTTTTGTTTCTTTATATCTAGCAGGTCGTGCTCGGGTTTCTTATTCTTCATCTAGCGCCTTCCTTGCAGAGTTTCTCCGTGGGGTGGTTTGGCAATGATATTCGCACCCAAGCATTGCGTACGTGATGGCACGTGAGTGGTGAAGGGCTTGATCGCGTGCGTCGTGTCCCTGCTACGGCAGTGAAGGCGCCGCGTGATAGCCTTCTCAATAGTTGGCGCGACAGCCGTTAGCCTCGGCTGTAAATGGTTCCCCATGCTGAATTCCCATTAAGATGGCAACTGTCCGTACAATTAGTCATTTTCCACCTTGCACCGCTGCTCCATCGGGAAACGTGGTGCAGGGGAAGTTAGGGCCCGTGTCGTTCCTCATAATTCGAGCACCCATAAGGACGCTTGGTCTGTCGGGCCATGACACGATGCTCGAATTCTCAGTTATGGAGCACAGAGCGACCACGAGGCCACAGTGCCTCCATCGTCCACGTAGAGAGAATTCAATGCTCCTTACGAATGACCATCGTGCGTGTCTTGGTCTGAGTGCCCCCATAGCCCGGATCTTGCCGTTCTGACATCCGTGAAGAATGCTACCTGGTTGATCGTGCCAGTAGTCATATGCTTGTCTCAAAGATTCAGATTGTAAAACTACGAATGGCTCATTAAATCAGTCATAGTTTGTTTGATGGTACCTGCTCAGGCAATGCTTGCACTGCCCATGCCCACGGCTTGCCCATGGCTGTAAGGCGCCTTGTCCAGATGGATTTCCAAAACGAGACCATTTTGAGGGGGAAATTTGATCTTTCTCCAGAAAAAGTGTGCGGGGGATAACTTTGGGGGGCCCATTCGGGCGCTCCTAGGGTACTGCTTTCGCATTTAGTGGTTGGGGCACGTTGCTCTCGGACTGAGCTTCGAGATGGAGTGTCACAGGGCAGCAACTGAGGGACCGGAGGCTCAAGGGTGCGTGCGGAGGGAATGGATGCTGATTTTCCCAAAAAGTCGTGCTTCCATAGCGCATTGTGCACTTTCATAATATGGGATGATTTGAGTGCCGTACATAATCTCGGACATGAGAGTCGGCACTAACGTCCATAGTCCGAACTCTTCCAAATGGAAGTTCTAATGTTAGAAGGGTTTATTTGTATTTTGGAATAAGATGTGTCCTTGATTGTCGTTATTTTCACCTAGATTTTAGTGCCTTTTTGTATGTATTTTTCATATTGTTTTATCCATATTTTCATGTATTTTGGTGGTGTTATGTGTTTTCATGGGAATGTGTGAGAATGATCTTAAACATATATATAACAGGTGAAAATGGTGTAAAAATGAAGACGGAAGATCAAACAAGGAAGAAGAAACAAAGGTGCAAGAACACGGCCGGCCGTGCTGGCAACACAGCTCGTGTTGCAGCAAACGGCCCCTGTGCCAGACACGAGCCTGTCCAGAATGGTCGTGCGGCGACATCTATTTATCCAACATGACCACCACTTGGTCATGTTGCGGAGCACGACCCGTGTTGCGGACCATGACCCGTGTACCAGACACGGGCCTGTAAGTGGAGGCCGTGCGGCGACGTCTAAACATTTAACACGGCCACCCTTTGGCCGTGTAACGCAGAACGACTCGTGCGCCGTTTGCCCTGACACGACACGACCCGTGCTACGTAGCACGACTCGTGTCGGTACCAGAACAGGATATTTTTTATAATTCTTCTAGAAGGTCTCCATGGGGTATAAATACCAATCCATTCAACATTTTGAGAGGAGATCGGATTTGCTACTGTTCCCACACACATCACACACCATTCCTTTGATTTTTCACCATTTTCTTCATCCCATTCATCCATTTCTAGGTCTACATCATCTCTCCATAATTTCTTCAATCCAAATCAAGTGAAGAAGCAAGGAAGCTTGGGTGATCACCAAAGGAAGAAGGGAGATTCAATTGGATCCATTTCCAAGGGAGTTTTCATTCCAATTTTGTGCTAATCCTTTAGTTTATCATGATTTGTAAGAATTATAATGTCTATGTTATGGATCTTATGAAGATTGTAGGCTAATCTCCCTTGTGAGATTAGCAACATGAAGGTTGTTGGTTAATTTGTGGATCTATGTAATTAAATTCATATGTTGATGGGGATATTTGATTTTCTATCATTGGTGCTTATATATCTTGAGATCTATGATGTTTTGTGTGTTTGATTGTTCTAATTATATGATTAGATTGAGAAATCAATTATGTGTTTAGGATAGTCAAGTGAATCATTTCATCAAACACCTCATGTGCATTATAAATGGTAAAGAGATTGAGAAGTCCTTTATTAGTTAGAACCCTTTGATGGAACATGTGATTAGTTAGATTGAGAAGTCAATTGATTATATGAAGGGATTCTTAAATTGAACTTAGTACCTAGTTGGAATAGTTTAATTGAGAACCAACCTTTGAGCTATTTTGAGATTGTGCAAATGATCTACATTCTATTCATTTCGAGAGGAAGTTTAGATGGTATATGTGTTGGCCCTTAGTCTTAACCCTTGATACATATGAGTTTAATGCATGAATCCATAAGTTACCACTTCAATAGTGTTGTTAATCTCACTTCCACTCAATTTGGAAAACCACTCATTCATCATTTTTATCTTGTCATTTGATTATTGTTTGTCTAATTTCATTTGTTTGCATTTAATTACTTGTTAACTAAACTATCCATCTATGATTCGTTTCTATAAAATCGTGATAAACGTGATATCGCTTAAGTGCTAGCATCGACCTCCCTGTGGTTCGATAAATTCTTGAATTGTTCAACCCGACTACAAGTTATGGCTAATCAAATGGCGCCGTTGCCGGGGAGGCAACGGTTGCTAGTAGCTTGACGAAGGATCGTTTTGAGTAATCTTAGTAGAGACATTTTTTTTTATTATTTTATTTGTTTACTTGTATTTGCTTTGTGAAACTTTGTTCTAACTTCTCTCATTTTTGAAGGTATATGCAAACAAGATCCAAGGGGAAACAAGTAGAACCTATTGATTTTGAGATTGAGCATACTTTGAGGAGAAGGAGAAGAGAGAACAAAACCAAAAATAGTAATTCAATGGAGAATTTTCAAGGTGACAATCGTGTGGAGATAGAGCATGATGGGGAAGGAGGACACAATATGAACGTGCAAGACAACGCACATCAATTCAATGAAAATCCTCCCCAACAAGCCTATCAAAATTATGGAGCTATGAACAACCAAGCTTTGCTTCAACAAATGGTTCAACAAGTTCTAAGGCAACAAGGCTTTCAACAAGCTTATGCTCCTCCACAACAAGCATATGTACCACCACCTCCATTTCCGGTGCAACACGGGATGCAAAATGATCAAAGGGTGATCCGGGACTTCTTTATGCCAAGAGCAATACCACAAATGATGGGACCACCAATTCATGCCAACAACTTTGAATTTAAAATGGGCTTGATTTCATTGGTGAGAGAGCAACAATTTAGTGGAACCCCGAATGAAGATCCTAATGCTCATCTAGCCTAATTTGTGGAGATTGCCAACACCGTGAAGATGAATGGGGTGAGTGAAGATTGCATCAAGATGAGGTTATTCCCATTTTCTTTAAAGGATAGAGCAAGAACATGGTTATCTACCATTACTCCCGGTACGTGCAATACTTGGGATGAGCTAGCACAATTGTTTTTGAACAAATACTTCCCACCTTCCAAGACGCTTCAAATGAAGAGCTTGATCACTCAATTCAAGCAAATGCCTCAAGAGAGTTTTTATGAAGCGTGGGAAAGGTTTAAGGATATGCTACGCAAGTGTCCACAACATGGTTTCCTGGAAAATCAACAAGTTGGATTTTTCTATCAAGGACTTGTGAATGGGCAAAGAGTGCTTGTTGATGCTTCGGCGGGTGGATCCGTACTTGGAGTGACTCCGGAAAGGGCCATAAAAATTTTTGAAGAGATTGCTACAAATGTGTACCAATGGCCATCGGAGAGGGTAAGTGGATGCTATGGATTTGAAAGTTTTGATCAAGGGCAACACTCGAGTGTGAAGAGTGTGAATGTTGAAGCACAAGTGCCAAGCATGGAAAAGATAGTGGCGGAAGTCATTAAACAAATGATCTTAAATCAAAGTGTGAACAATCAATGAGCGAATATGGTTGAGGGGCTACAAGTCGAGGAAGGTGTGCTACCTCCGAATGTTGTGAATGGTGAACAATGGGCCAACTCTATGCCACGTATTGAGGATGTGTCGTACATGCAAGGAAGAAACTACCAAGGGAATTACCAAAATAATTTCCAAGGTAGTTTCAACCAAAGTCAAGGAAGCTATCCACCAAGGCAAGGGGGTTTCAATGGTCAAAGTAGCGGAAGCTCATACCCACAACAACAAAGGCAAAGCAACTTCTCCTACTCAAACCCGAGCAATGCGGTTGCTTATCCTCCAGGATATCAACCGGGGGATAAGGCACCAAACAATGAGGGGAGAGCATCTATTGATGAGCTACTTGAACAAATGATTGCCTCAAACAAAGCTATAGATGAAGCTAATGAAAGAAGATTCAAAGATTTTGAGGAAAATAATGAAAGAGGATTAAAAGCTATTGAGGAAAATAGTAATAGAAGATGCAAAGCTTTGGAATATAATGTTGGACAAATGGCAAGTTCATTGAGTGCTCAACAAAAAGGAAAGTTTCCAGCAACAACCGAGGTTAATCCGAAAGCTCAATGTTTATTTGTTGAAACGGAAGAGGAAAGAAAGGTTGAAGAAGGGTTGGTGGAAAGCAAGGTTGTTGAAGAAATGAAAGAAGAGCAAAAGCCTAAATGGATACCTAAGTGGAAAAAGGTGCAAGAGGAAAAGAAAGTTGAAGAAAAGGGTAAAGAAGAGGAGTACAAACGTGATTATTGGGGTATTCCGATCACTCCATTCCCTATTACCTATCCACAAATGTTTATAAAAGAGGAGAAGAAAAAGGAGTTTGAGGAGTATATGAAAGAGCTCAAGAAAAAGTATGAGAAAAAAAGGAAAGAAGAGCAACCCGAAGCAAGTGGATCAATGCAAAAAGGGGGGCCTACAAAAGTTGGTGATCCGAGGAAGTTCATAATCCCTTGTGATTTTGAAAAGAAAGGTACCCTTGATGCATTGTGTGACTTGGAGGCAAGCGTTAACGTGATGTCTCATGCCACGTTCAAAGACCTTGCAATTGGAAAGCTAAAGCCTACTACTATCCGTCTTGAAGTTGTCAATGGTGAGGTTGTGAAGCCACTAGGAATTGTTGAAGACGTGGAGGTAAAGGTGAAGGGGCTAGCTTTCCCAGTCGACTTCATGATTTTGGAAGTGAAGGCGGATCCCAAAGTTCCACTCATTTTGGGAAGGCCATTTCTAGCTACGGGAAGAGCAAGAATTGATGTTGGTAGAGAAGAGTTATCCTTAAGCTCAAAAGGAAAGAGTGTCACGTTCATGTGCAAGAAGGAAAAAGGAGCCAAGTCTCACTTAAAGCCTCCAGATGATTTCGATGATCATGATTCTCTTCTCTTTGACAATTTAAATTATTTTCTTCATGATTATATGAAATTGTCATATGCTAACTTGTCTTCTTGTGATGTTGATAGAAAGAAAGCTCCAAACCTCGATTGGAAACTTGACAAAGGAGAAAGAGGAAGTCCACTAGAATCACTTCTTGATGACGATTTGATGCTAGTGAGCAAGAATGGAGAGGTTGAGCTAGTGGACAAGAAGAAGGCCAAGCTAATGTTCAAAGTGAGGATGCGAGGAGAAAGTGGGATGGACTATCCTTTGGTCCAATGATCGTAAAATTCCGTCCAGCTTGAAGACGTTAAACTTAGCGCTAAATGGGAGGCAACCCATTCTTTTGTTATTTTGATGTTTTTTTTGTTGATTTTGGTCTTGTAGGTGGATTTTGCTTGTGTGAAAAATGCATGTTGAAGAAAGGAGAAGTGCTTCATGGATTTGAGTAAAAATGTCTCTATTTGTTGCAAACTTAATTCTTGACTCTTGTCTCGAGTCAAGTTTGGGGGGAAAGTGCATGGTGAACATAGCTTGAGTCGTGTGGATGCATTTACTTCTCCACAAGAAGATCATCAATGAAAACTACAAGGGTAAGTCCCACCACTTTTTGCAAACTTAATTCTCACTTCTAAGTTCGATTTAAGTTTGGGGGGAGAGTGCGCGGTGTGACTCACCACTTGAGTGTGCTTGATATGATGATATTGATGATGATAGGTCTTCTTGTAAAATTAACTCAATTTTAAAATTTTCTCATGAGTTTGGTTGGATTTTGGTATGATTGGTGGTGTTGAAGTGCATGTGAATCCATATTTTTAAGGCAATTGTTGAGCTAATGGTGTTGTATGAGTTTTGAGTATGAATGAAGGGTATTGGAAGCACGAATGGAGTGTGGAGCGAATGCTTTCCTTACCAAATGTCTATTGAGGGAGTACTCTACACCTTATCATTTTTAATTGATTTTGATTTGAATTGAATGGATTAGCATGTTACTTCATGTGTTATGTTTTAGGGATGTTTATTTTCGTAATTTAGGATTTCCTTTTCAATAAAAGTTGGGATGATTGTGAGCTTACATTGATTATGGATGTTATGAATGTGTGCTTCATTGTTTTATGATGGTGATTTTTATTCTTGCATGTTATGTGTTTTTTTTTTGTTTTGTTTCTTGTTTGTTGAGTCTTTATTTTATGTTTTGTGTGTTTTCTTGTTTTTGTCTTGGTATACTTCGTGGTTTGTTTTGGGATGTTGTGAGTCATTTTTGAACATGAGTGGTGATATGTTGTGGTAGTAAGTGATGACAAGTTATGATTAAGAATCTCTACACTTTCGAATTGTGACTTGTTTTACTTAACTTGTTCAATTTTGAGATGGATGTGGTGTAATAAGTTTCTTAAGGTCCGAGCACAAGTTTGTGAGCGTTTGAGCCTCAACCGTGCATACATGGTATTTTTCTTCATGAGTGGATTGGTTGTGTTTGATAAGCTAGAATTTGCTCAAGGACTATAGGAACGAGCCCGATTTGTGGAGATTAGTGACATGATCTAAGGCCATCCTTGTTATTATAGTCATTACCATATATTTCCCTACCATGAACATCATCTCTAGTCAACCACTTTGAGCCTTAAAGCCTATTTATTGTGATATAAGCACATTACAAGCCATGATTACCCACTTAAGCCTTACATATATACCATTTGTGTGGGTGATTGAGGAGATGGTAACTAGAAAGGTTTGATAAGGAAGAAAAAGAAAAAAGGAAATGGTAAACAAGCAAGAAAAAGGATGAAAAAGAGCACAAGAAAGAATGGACATGCAACCCCAAAACAAGAAAATGAGCAAAGCAATAACAATATGCTCAAGTACTTAAAAGTTCAAAGAAGGAAGCATGCATTAAAAGAAGATAAAAATCTAAGGAAAGTTGATGATTAGTGCTTGTGATTACCAAAGTTGAGAAAGGAAGAAAGAAAAGTGGAGAAGTTGGAGAAATTGGCCATCTCTTCGATTACTTATACTTGCTTAGTCACTATTATCCATATCTTCCATACCCTACCAAAGAGCCTATCATTACATCCTTAATGAAAGACCTTTTTGATCATTAATGGAAACCTTGGTGGTTTGTGAATGTAGTCCACGAGCAAGCTTATAGCGAGTCAAGCCAATCAATTGATGAGTGTTGATTTACCTACTTTAAAGAGTGTTGAGTGAAATTTATAACCTATGTAAGGCTTGGACTAAAAGGGACTATATTACACTTTATTTTCTTTTGATTGAACTTGTTAATTTCTCATGTTATGATTTTATTGATGTAGGATGCCTTAGCATAGTTTGTAATTCTTATTGCTATTGATGTGTTATTACTTATGTTCGTTTAGTCTTTTCCTAGGTGAAAATCACTCCTCATGGTTTATCATTTTCATTGTGCGAGGACGCACAACACTTTAAGTTTGGGGGTGTGATGAGTGATATTTTCACCTAGATTTTAGTATCTTTTTATATGTGTTTTCGTATATTTTTATCCGTATTTTTTGTGTTATTTGGTTGTGTTTTGTGTTTTTATGAAAATGTGTGTGAATGAATGGGAACTCCCTTGATGTCACTTCAATGGTGATTTCCTTCATTCCCTTGTTATCTTCCTCTCTTCCTTGCTTCTTTTCTTCAATTGGATGATGATTTTGATGGTTGGATGATTGTAGATCTAATGGATGGTGAATAGATGAAGATGAAGGTGAAAAATGGAGGAAATGGTGTGTGAGGTGTGTGGGGAAGGTGGAATTTCGGATCTCCTCTCAATTGTTGAATAAAGGGGTATTTATACCCCTTGGGAGGCTTCTAGAAGGATTCTGATTTTTTTTCCAGGAATTTACACAGCACGAGTCGTGCTCAGTAACACGGCCATAAGGTGGCTGTGTTGTGTCTTCTGATGTCGGCCCACGGCCTCTGCTTACAGGGCCGTGTTTATGACACGGCTTGTGCTGCCAACACGACTCGTGTGACTGGACACGGCCTTAAGGTGCCCGTGTTGAACAAACTGGTGTCGCCGCACGGCCATCTCTTACAGGGCTGTGTTAGCTACACGGCCCGTGTTGGTGCTGGCTCCTGTTTTTCTTCACTGTTTTGGCTCGTTCTCCTTCGTTTCAACTCCGAATTGAGATCCACTTTTTCCTACGTCTTCCTTATCATATCTAGCATCAAATAAAAATTATAGGTTTAAGGTCATTCACACACATTTTCATAAAAACACAAAACACAACCAAATAACACATAAAATACGGATTAAAATATACGAAAACACATATAAAAAGACACTAAAATCTAGGTGAAAATATCACTCGTCAGTCCTTTCTGTAGAAAGTTCCAGGGCGGCAACTGAGGGACCAAGGGTCGCTCGGGTGCTGCGGAGCAAACGGATGTCGATTTTCCCATTAGGTCGTGCTTCCATAGCGCATCGAGGGGGTCGCGGATCCCATTACCCATTGTGCACTTACATACTACGGGGTGATTTGATTGCTGTACATAATATCAGAAATGAGAGTCGGTACTAGCGTCCACAGTCTGTACTCTTCTGAACGGCAACATTATTATTTTGTCCCTTGCATTGGCGTGAGTTTTGGTATAATCTAATGTCGTCTTCAAGAACTAGATGGATGAAACTTTTCCTCCGTACGGGTACCCCATCAATTGTGCCTATATTTATAAACATCAGTGTATACTTTTAGTAAGTTCTAATGTTAGAAGGGTTTATTTGTATTTTAGAAAAAGATGAGTCCTTTCTGTAGAAAATTCTATTCAAGTGACGGATCGTGTCTATATTCAGAAACCTTGGTTCATATCTATTTGTGTCCTTTCTGTAGAAAGCTCTATTCAAGTGATGGATCGTGTCTATATTTAAAAACCTTGGTCCATGTCTAAGGTATTGTGTTTTTATTTCGAAAAGGTCCATATCTATTTTGGGAAAGATTCATGTCTATTTTTGGCAGGTTCCACTATCTAAAGCTATGGTCCCTAACTTCGTAAAGGCCCATGTCTATTTTTGGCAGGTTCTACTATCTGAAGGTATGGTCCCTAACTTTGTAAGGGCCCATGTCTATTTGGGATAGCTATATTTTTAGAAGGGTCCATGTCTACTTTTGGAAAGTTCCACTTCTAGGAGTCGAGTCCCAAGTGACAGCAGTAGATATTGAAATTCCCTGTGAGGCAAGTTTTTGGTTCCCATCGATCCAGATGTCCGTTCGGCACGAAACTCTGCACACCCAACCGAAATCGCGCAAGGAATTCATTTTTGAAGTCGCAATTCAGTTTTGAGATTCTAATTTTTTTGTTAATTTTTTTTATTTCAGCGCATTCAATATGCCGGGTGACATCGAACGTGCCCACATATCGACGGATAGAGGTCGGTTGAGATTGTGTGCCCCATCAAAAATTGCACAAGGAATTCATTTTTTGAGTCAGATTTTACTTTCGAGATTTGAATTCCTTTTTAGTAGGTTGCCCGTGCACACCCATTGCTTAGGATTGCCGAGGGTTGCCTAGAAAGAACCTCATCGGGTTGCCTAAGATTGTCCACGCCCGTTGCCTCAGATTGCCCATGCCGGGGGTTGCCTAGGAAGAACCTCAACGAGTTGCACATGGTTGCCCATGATTGCCCACATTGGTTGCCTAGGATTGCTCATGCCGAGCCTCGTCGAGTTGCCCATAGCTGCCTACGGTTGCCCACAGTTGCCTGGAAGAACCCCGTCGGGCTACCCATGGTTGCCTCGAATTGTGCATGCCGGGTGCCGGGGGTTGCCTAGGAAGAACCTCGTCGAGTTGCACATGGTTGCCAAGGAATGCCCATGCCCATTGCCTGGGGTGCCCACGGGGGTTACCCACGCCCGTTACCTAGGATTGCCCACGACGGGTGCCTGGGCATGCCCACGCCATGGCCCATGCCCACGGTTGCCCACGGGGGTCTCCCACGTATGCCCACGCCCATTGCCATGGGTTGCCCATGCACACAGGCCATACTTGCATGGCCCATGCCCACGGCTTGACCACGCCCATAAGGTTCATTGTCTAGACGAATTTCAAAACGGGGCCATTATGAGGGAGAAATTGATATTTCTCCAGAAAAAGCGCGTGGGGACGAGTTTTGGGGGGCCCATTCGGGAGCTCCTGGGGTTCCTCTTAATTTTAGCGGTTGGGCACGTTGCTCTTGTACCTAGCTTCAGGATGGAATATCCCGGGGCAGCAACTGAGGGACCGGGGGGGCGCACGAGTGCGTGCGAAGCGAATGGATGCATATTTTCCCATGAGGTCGTGCTTCCGTTGCGCATCGAGGGGTCGCGATTACCATTACCCGTTGTGCACTTTCATACTACGGGGTGATTTCAGTGCCGTACGTAATCTCAAAAATAAGAGTCGGCGCTAGCGTCTGTAGTCCGTACTCTTCCGAATAGCCACATTATTGTTTTGTCCCTTGCATTGGCGTGAGTTTTAGTACAATCTAATGTCGTCTTCAAGAACTAGATGGATGAAAACTTTTCCTCCGTATGGGTACCCCATCGATTGTGCTTATATTTATAAACATTGGTGTATAGTTTTAGCAAGTTCTAATGTTAGAAGGGTTTATTTGTATTTTGGAATAAGATGTGTCCTTTTTGTAGAAAGTTCTATTCAAGTGACGGATCGTGTCTATATTCAAAAACCTTGGTTCATGTCTATTTGTGTCCTTTCTGTAGAAATCTCTATTCAAGTGACGGATCGTGTCTATATTCAAAAATCTTGGTCCATGTATAAGGTATTGTACTTTTATTTTGGAAAGGTCCATATCTATTTTGAGAAAGATTCATGTCTATTTTTGGCAGGTTCCACTATCTGAAGGTAAGGTCCCTAATTTCGTAAAGGCCCATGTCTATTTTGGGCAGGTTCCACTATCTGAAGGTATGGTCCCTAACTTTGTAAGGGCCCATGTCTATTTGGGATAGCTATATTTTTAGAAGGGTCCATGTCTACTTTTGGAAAGTTCCACTTCTAGGAGTCGAGACCCAAGTGACAGCAGTAGATATTGAAATTTCCTGGGAGGCAAGTTTTTGGTTCCCATCGATCCGGATGTCCGTTCCGCACGAAACTCTGCACACCTAACTGAAATCACGCAAGGAATTCATTTTTGAAGTCGCAATTTAGTTTTGAGATACTAATTTTTTTTGTTAATTTTTTTTATTTCAGCGCATTCAATATGCCGGGCGACATCGAATGTGCCCACATATCGATGGATGGAGGTCGGTTGAGATTGTGCGCTCCAACAAAAATTGCACAAGGAATTCATTTTTTGAGTCGGATTTTACTTTTGAGATTCGAATTCATTTTTAGTAGTTTGTCCGTGTACACCCGTTGCCTAGGATTGCCGGGGGTTGCCTAGAAAGAACCTCGTCGGGTTGCCTAGGATTTTCCATGCTCGTTGCCTCAGATTGCCCATGCCGGGGGTTGCCTAGGAAAAACCTCAACGAGTTGCACATGGTTGCCCATGATTGCCCTGGATTGCCCACATTGGTTGCCTAGGATTGCTCGTGTCGAGCCTCGTCGAGTTGCCCATAGCTGCCTACGATTACCCACAGTTGTCTGGGAAGAACCCCGTCAGGCTGTCCATGGTTGTCTCGGATTGTGCATGCCGGGTGCTGGGGGTTGCCCAGGAAGAACCTCGTCGAGTTGCCCATGGTTGCCTAGGAATGCCCATTGCCTGGGGTGCCCACGGGGGTTACCCACGCCCGTTACCTAGGATTGCCCACGACGGGTGCCTGGGCATGCCCACGCCATGGCCCATGCCCATGGTTGCCCACGGGGGTCTCCCACGTATGTCCACGCCCGTTGCCACGGGTTGCCCATGCACACAGGCCATACTTGCACGGCCCATGCCCACGGCTTGACCACGCCCATAAGGCGCATTGTCGAGATGAATTTTGAAACGGGGCCATTTTGAGGAGGAAATTGATATTTCTCCAGAAAAAGCACGCGGGGACGTACTTTGGGGGCCCCGTTCGGGTGCTCCTGGGGTTCCTCTCAATTTTAGCGATTGGGCACGTTGCTCTTGGGCCTAGCTTCAGGATGGAGTGTCCCGGGCAGCAACTGAGGGACCGGGGGGCGCACGAGTGCATGCGAAGTGAACGGATGCATATTTTCCCTTGAGGTCGTGCTTCCGTTGCGCATCGAGGGGTCGTGATTACCATTACCCGTTGTGCACTTTCATACTACGGGGTGATTTGAGTGCCGTACGTAATCTCAGAAATGAGAGTCAGCGCTATCGTCTGCAGTCCGTACTCTTCCGAATGGCCACATTATTATTTTGTCCCTTGCATTGGCGTTAGTTTTAGTACAATCTAATGTCGTCTTCAAGAACTAGATGGATGAAAACTTTTCCTCCGTACGGGTACCCCATCGATTGTGCCTATATTTATAAACATTGGTGTATAGTTTTAGCAAGTTCTAATGTTAGAAGGGTTTATTTATATTTTAGAATAAGATGTGT
This sequence comes from Pogostemon cablin, assembly GCA_023678885.1. Lineage (NCBI taxonomy): Eukaryota > Viridiplantae > Streptophyta > Magnoliopsida > Lamiales > Lamiaceae > Pogostemon > Pogostemon cablin. The sequence goes on from CM042955.1 coordinate 46,984,164, forward strand.
CCTTTTTGTAGAAAGTTCTATTCAAGTGACGGATCGTGTCTATATTAAAAAACCTTGGTTCATGCCTATTTGTGTCCTTTCTGTAGAAAGCTCTATTCAAGTGACGGATCGTGTCTATATTCAAAAACCTCAGTCCAAGTATAAGGTATTGTACTTTTATTTTGGAAAGGTCCATATCTATTTTGGAAAGATTCATGTCTATTTTTGGCAGGTTACACTATCTGAAGGTATGGTCCCGAATTTCATAAAGGCCCATGTCTATTTTGGGCAGGTTCCACTATCTGAAGGTATGGTCCCTAACTTTGTAAGGGCCCATGTATATTTGAGATAGCTATATTTTTAGAAGGGTCCATGTCTACTTTTGGAAAGTTCCACTTCTAGGAGTCGAGACCCAAGTGACAGCAGTAGATATTGAAATTCCCTGGGAGGCAAGTTTTTGGTTCCCATAGATCCGGATGTCCGTTCCACACGAAACTCTGCACACCCAACCGAAATTGCGCAAGGAATTCATTTTTGAAGTTGCAATTTAGTTTTAAGATACTAATTTTTTTTGTTAATTTTTTTATTTCAGCACATTCAATATGCCGGGCGACATTGAACGTGCCCACATATCGACGGATGGAGGTCGGTTGAGATTGTGCGCTCCATCAAAAATTGCACAAGTAATTCTTTTTTTGAGTCAGATTTTACTTTCGAGATTTGAATTCATTTTTAGTAGTTTGCCCGTGCACACCCATTGTCTAGGATTGCCGTGGGTTGCCTAGAAAGAACCTCGTCGGGTTGCCTAGGATTGTCCATGCCCGTTGCCTCAGATTGCCCATGCCGGGGGTTGCCTAGGAAGAACCTCAACGAGTTGCACATGGTTGCCCACGATTGCCCTGGATTGCCCACATTGGTTGCCTAGGATTGTTCGTGCCGAGCCTCATCGAGTTGCCCATAGCTGCCTACGGTTGCCCACAGTTGCCTGGGAAGAACCCCGTCGGGCTGCCCATGGTTGCCTCGGATTGTGCATGCCGGTGCCAGGGGTTGCCCAGGAAGAACCTCATCGAGTTACCCATGGTTGCCTAGGAATACCCATGCCCATTGCCTGGGGTGCCCACGGGGGTTACCCACGCCCGTTACCTAGGATTGCCCACGACGGGTGCCTGGGCATGCCCACTCCATGGCCCATTCCCACGGTTGCCCATGGGGGTCTCCCACGTATGCCCACGCCCGTTGCCACGGGTTGCCCATGCACACAGACCATACTTGCACGGCCCATTCCCACGGTTGCCCACGGGGGTCTCCCACGTATGACCACGCCCATAAGGCGCATTGTCGAGACGAATTTCGAAACGGGACCATTTTGAGGGGGAAATTGATATTTCTCCAGAAAAAGCACACGGTGACGAACTTTGGGGGCCCCGTTCGGGTTCTCCTGGGGTTCCTCTCAATTTTAGCGGTTGGGCACGTTGCTCTTGGGCCTAGCTTCAGGATGGAGTGTCCCGGGGCAGCAACTGAGGGACCGGGGGGCGCACGAGTGCGTGCGAAGTGAACGGATGCATATTTTCCCATGAGGTCTTGCTTCCGTTGCTCATTGAGGGGTCGTTATTACCATTACCCGTTGTGCACTTTCATACTACGGGGTGATTTGAGTGCCGTACGTAATCTCAGAAATGAGAGTCAGCGCTAGCGTCTGCAGTCCGTACTCTTCCGAATGGCCACATTATTGTTTTTTCCCTTGCATTGGCGTGAGTTTTAGTACAATCTAATGTCGTCTTCAAGAACTAGATGGATGAAAACTTTTCCTCCGTACGGGTACCCCATCGATTGTGCCTATATTTATAAACATTGGTGTATAGTTTTAGCAAGTTCTAATGTTAGAAGGGTTTATTTGTATTTTGGAATAAGATGTGTCCTTTTTGTAGAAAGTTCTATTCAAGTGACGGATCGTGTCTATATTCAAAAACCTTGGTTCATGTCTATTTGTGTCCTTTCTGTAGAAAGCTCTATTCAAGTGACAGATCGTGTCTATATTCAAAAACCTCGGTCCATGTATAAGGTATTGTACTTTTATTTTGGAAAGGTCCATATCTATTTTGGAAAGATTCATGTCTATTTTTGGCAGGTTCCACTATCTGAAGGTATGGTCCCTAATTTCGTAATGACCCATGTCTATTTTGGGCAGGTTCCACTATCTAAAGGTATGGTCCCTAACTTTGTAAGGGCCCATGTCTATTTGAGATAGCTATATTTTTAGAAGGGTCCATGTCTACTTTTGGAAAGTTCCACTTCTAGGAGTCGAGACCCAAGTGACAGCAGTAGATATTAAAATTCCCTAGGAGGCAAATTTTTGGTTCCCATAGATTCGGATGTCCGTTCCGCACGAAACTCTGCACACCCAACCGAAATCGCGCAAGGAATTCATTTTTGAAGTCGCAATTTAGTTTTGAGATACTAATTTTTTTTGTTAATTTTTTATTTCAGCGCATTCAATATGCCGGGCGACATTGAACGTGCCCACATATCGACGGATGGAGGTCGGTTGAGATTGTGCGCTCCATCAAAAATTGCACAAGAAATTCATTTTTTGAGTCGGATTTTACTTTCGAGATTTGAATTCATTTTTAGTAGTTTGCCCGTGCAGACCCGTTGCCTAGGATTGCCAGGGGTTGCCTAGATAGAACCTCGTCGAGTTGCCTAGGATTGTCCATGCCCGTTGCCTCAGATTGCCCATGCCGGGGGTTGCCTAGGAAGAACCTCAACGAGTTGCACATGGTTGTCCACGATTGCCTGGATTGCCCACATTGGTTGCCTAGGATTGCTCGTGCCGAGCCTTGTCGAGTTGCCCATAGCTGCCTACGGTTGCCCACAGTTGCCTGGAAAGAACCCCGTCGGGCTGCCCATGGTTGCCTCGGATTGTGCATGCCGGTGCCGGGGTTTGCCCAGGAAGAACCTCGTCGAGTTACCCTTGGTTGCCTAGGAATGCCCATGCCCATTGCCTGGGGTGCCCACGGGGGTTACCTACGCCCGTTACCTAGGATTGCCCAAGACGGGTGCCTGGGCAAGCCCACGCCATGGCCCATGCCCACGGTTGCCCACGGGGGTCTCCCACGTATGCCCACGCCCGTTGCCAAGGGTTGCCCATGCACACAGGCCATACTTGCACAGCCCATGCCCACGGCTTGACCACGCCCATAAGGTGCATTGTCGAGACGAATTTTGAAACGGGGCAATTTTGAGGGGGAAATTGATATTTCTCCAGAAAAAGCACGCGGGGAAGAACTTTGGGGGGCCCGTTCGGGTGCTCCTAGGGTTCCTCTCAATTTTAGCGGTTGGGCACGTTGCTCTTGGACCTAGCTTCAGGATGGAGTGTCCCCGGGCAGCAACTGAGGGACCGGGGGACGCACGAGTGCGTGCGAAGTGAACGGATGCATATTTTCCCATGAGGTCATGCTTTCGTTGCGCATCGAGGGGTCGCAATTACCATTACCCGTTGTGCACTTTCATACTACGGGGTGATTTGAGTGCCGTATGTAATCTCAGAAATAAGAGTCGGCGCTAGCGTCTGCAGTCCGTACTCTTTCGAATGACCACATTATTGTTTTGTCCCTTGCATTGGCGTGAGTTTTAGTACAATCTAATGTCGTCTTCAAGAACTAGATGGATGTAAACTTTTCCTCCTTATGGGTACCCCATCGATTGTGCTTATATTTATAAACATTGGTGTATAGTTTTAGCAAGTTCTAATGTTAGAAGGGTTTATTTGTATTTTGGAATAAGATGTGTCCTTTTTGTAGAAAGTTCTATTCAAGTGACGGATCGTGTCTATATTCAAAAACCTTGGTTCATGTCTATTTGTGTCCTTTCTGTAGAAATCTCTATTCAAGTGACGGATCGTGTCTATATTCAAAAACCTCGGTCCATGTATAAGGTATTGTACTTTTATTTTGGAAAGGTCCATATCTATTTTGGAAAGATTCATGTCTATTTTTGGCAGGTTCCACTATCTGAAGGTATGGTCCCTAATTTCGTAATGGCCCATGTCTATTTTGGGCAAGTTCCACTATCTAAAGGTATGGTCCCTAACTTTGTAAGGGCCCATGTCTATTTGAGATAGCTATATTTTTAGAAGGGTCCATGTCTACTTTTGGAAAGTTCCACTTCTAAGAGTCGAGACCCAAGTGACAGCAGTAGATATTAAAATTCCCTGGGAGGCAAATTTTTGGTTCCCATAGATCCGGATGTCCGTTCCGCACGAAACTCTGCACACCCAACCGAAATCGTGCAAGGAATTCATTTTTGAAGTCGCAATTTAGTTTTGAGATACTAATTTTTTTTGTTAATTTTTTATTTCAGCGCATTCAATATGTCGGGCGACATTGAACGTGCCCACATATCGACGGATGGAGGTCGGTTGAGATTGTGCGCTCCATCAAAAATTGCACAAGGAATTCATTTTTTGAGTCGGATTTTACTTTCGAGATTTGAATTCATTTTTAGTAGTTTGCCCGTGCACACCCGTTGCCTAGGATTGCCAGGGGTTGCCTAGATAGAACCTCGTCGGGTTGCCTAGGATTGTCCACGCCCGTTGCCTCAGATTGCCCATGCCGGGGGTTGCCTAGGAAGAACCTCAACGAGTTGCACATGGTTGCCCACGATTGCCTGGATTGCCCACATTGGTTGCCTAGGATTGCTCGTGCAGAGCCTCGTCGAGTTGCCCATAGCTGCCTACGGTTGCCCACAGTTGCCTGGAAAGAACCCCGTCGGGCTGCCCATGGTTGCCTCGGATTGTGCATGCCGGTGCCGGGGTTTGCCCATGAAGAACCTCGTCGAGTTACCCATGGTTGCCTAGGAATGCCCATGCCCATTGCTTGGGGTGCCCACGGGGGTTACCCACGCCCGTTACCTAGGATTGCCCAAGACGGGTGCCTGGGCAATCCCACGCCATGGCCCATGCCCACGGTTGCCCACGGGGGTCTCCCACGTATGCCCACGCCCGTTGCCACGGGTTGCCCATGCACACAGGCCATACTGGCACAGCCCATGCCCATGGCTTGACCACGCCCATAAGGTGCATTGTCGAGACGAATTTCGAAACGGGGCCATTTTGAGGGGGATATTGATATTTCTCCAGAAAAAGCGCGCGGGGACGAACTTTGGGGGGCCCGTTCGGGTGCTCCTGGGGTTCCTCTCAATTTTAGCGGTTGGGCACGTTGCTCTTGGACCTAGCATCAGGATGGAGTGTCCCGGGGCAGCAACTGAGGGACCGGGGGATGCACGAGTGCGTGCGAAGTGAACGGATGCATATTTTCCCATGAGGTCATGCTTTCGTTGCGCATCGAGGGGTCGCGATTACCATTACCCGTTGTGCACTTTCATACTGCGGGGTGATTTTAGTGTCGTATGTAATCTCAGAAATGAGAGTCGGTGCTAGCGTCTGCAGTCCGTACTCTTTCGAATGGCCACATTATTATTTTGTCCCTTGCATTGGCGTGAGTTTTAGTACAATCTAATGTCGTCTTCAAGAACTAGATGGATGAAAACTTTTCCTCCGTATGGGTACCCCATCAATTGTGCTTATATTTATAAACATTGGTGTATAGTTTTAGCTAGTTCTAATGTTAGAAGGGTTTATTTCTATTTTGGAATAAGATGTGTCCTTTTTGTAGAAAGTTCTATTCAAGTGACGGATCGTGTCTATATTCAAAAACCTTGGTTCATGTCTATTTGTGTCCTTTCTGTAGAAATCTCTATTCAAGTGACGGATCGTGTCTATATTCAAAAATCTTGGTCCATGTATAAGGTATTGTACTTTTATTTTGGAAAGGTCCATATCTATCTTGGGAAAGATTCATGTCTATTTTTGGCAGGTTCCACTATCTGAAGGTATGGTCCCTAATTTCGTAAAGGCCCATGTCTATTTTGGGCAGGTTCCACTATCTGAAGGTATGGTCCCTAACTTTGTAAGGGCCCATGTCTATTTGGGATAGCTATATTTTTAGAAGGGTCCATGTCTACTTTTGGAAAGTTTCACTTCTAGGAGTCGAGACCCAAGTGACAGCAGTAGATATTGAAATTGCTTGGGAGGCAAGTTTTTGGTTCCCATCGATCCGGATGTCCGTTCCGCACGAAACTCTGCACACCTAACCGAAATCGCGCAAGGAATTCATTTTTGAAGTCGCAATTTAGTTTTGAGATACTAATTTTTTTTGTTAATTTTTTTTTATTTCAGCGCATTCAATATGTCGGGCGACATCGAATGTGCCCACATATCGACGGATGGAGGTCGGTTGAGATTGTGCGCTCCATCAAAAATTGCACAAGGAATTCATTTTTTGAGTCGGATTTTACTTTCGAGATTCGAATTCATTTTTAGTAGTTTGTCCATGCACACCCGTTGCCTAAGATTGTCGGGGTTGCCTAGAAAGAACCTCATCGGGTTGCCTAGGATTGCCCACGCTCATTGCCTCGGATTGCCAAATGCTGGTGGTTGCCTAGGAAGAACCTTGTCGGGTTGACCATGGTTGCCCACGGTTGCCCAGAATTGCCCACGGTGGTTGCCTAGGATTGCCCGTGCCCAGCCTCATTGGGTTGCGCATGGCTGCCTACGGTTGCCCATGGTTGCCTCGGGTTGCGCATGTCGGGTGCTGGGGGTTGCCCAGAAAGAACCTCGTTGGGTTACCTAAGAATGCCCACGCCCATTGCCTGGGTGCCCACAGGGGTTGCCCATGCCTGTTGCCTAGGATTGCCCATGATGGGTGCTGGGCATGCCCATGCCCACGATTGCCCACGGGGGTCTCCCACGTATGCCCACGCCCATTGCCACGGGTTTCCCATGCACACTCCATGCTTACACGGTCCATGTCCACTGCTTGCCCACACCTGTTGCCATGGGTTGCCCACACCTGTTGCCATGGGTTGCCCATGCACACGCCATGCTTACATGGTCCATGTCCACTGCTTGCCCACGCCTGTTGCCATGGGTTGCCCATGCACACAGGCCATGCTTGCACGGCCCATGTCCACAGCTTGCCCACGGCCGTAAGGCTCCTTGTCTAGATGGATTTCTGAAACGGGGCCATTTTGAGGGGGAAATTTGATCTTTCTCAGAAAAAAGTGCGCGGAGGCAAACTTTAGGGGGCCTGTTAGGATGCTCCTGGGGTTCTGCTCTCGCATTTAGCGGGTTGGGGCATGTTGCTCTCGGACCGAGCTTCGGAATGGAGTGTCCTGGGGTGGCAACTGAGGGACCGAGGGTGCATGGGTTCATGTGGAGTGAATGGATGCCGATTCTCCTATGAGGTCGTGCTTCCGTAGCGCGTCGAGGGGGTCGAGGATACTATAACCCGTTGCGCACTTTCAAACTATGGGGTGATTTGAGTGCCGTACGTAATCTCAGACATGAGAGTCGGCACTAGCATCCGCAGTCCATACTCTTCCGAATGGCCACATTATTGTTTTGTCCCTTGTATTGACGTGAGTTTTGGTACAATCTTATGTCGTCTTCAAGAACTAGATGGATGAAACTTTTCCTCCGTACGGTTACCCCATCGATTGTGCCTATATTTATAAACATCGGTGTATACTTTTAGCAAGTTCTAATGTTAGAAGGGTTTATTTGTATTTTGGAAAGAGATGAGTCCTTTCTGTAGAATGTTCTATTCAAGTGACGGATCGTGTCTATATTCAGAAACCTTGGTTCATGTCTATTTTAGTCCTTTCTGTAAAAAGCTCTATTCAAGTGACGGATCGTGTCTATATTTAAAAACCTTGGTCCATGTCTAAGGTATTGTGTTTTTATTTCGGAAAGGTCCATATCTATTTTGGGAAAGATTCATGTCTATTTTTGGCAGGTTCCAGTATCTGAAGCTATGGTCCCTAACTTCGTAAAGGCCCATGTCTATTTTTGGCAGGTTCCACTATCTGAAGATATGGTCCCTAACTTCGTAATGGCCCATGTCTATTTGGGATAGCTATATTTTTAGAAGGGTCCATGTCTACTTTTGGAAAGTTCCACTTCTAGGAGTCGAGACCCAAGTGACAGCAGTAGATATTGAAATTCCCTGGGAGGCAAGTTTTTGATTCCCATCGAACCGGATGTCCGTTCAGCACGAAACTCTGCACACCCAACCAAAATTACGCAAGGAATTCATTTTTGAAGTCGCAATTTAGTTTTGAGATTCTAATTTTTTTGTTAATTTTTTTTATTTCAGCGCATTAAATATGCCGGGCGATATCGAACGTGCCCACATATCGACGGATGGAGGTCGGTTGAGATTGTGCGCCCCATCAAAAATTGCACAAAGAATTCATTTTTTGAGTCAGATTTTACTTTTGAGATTCGAATTCATTTTTAGTAGTTTGCCTTTGCACACCCGTTGCCTAGGATTGCTGGGGGTTGCCTAGAAAGAACCTCGTCGGGTTGCCTAGGATTGTCCATGCCCGTTGTCTCAGATTATCCATGCCGGGGGTTGCCTAGGAAGAATCTCAACGAGTTGCACATGGTTGCCTACGATTGCCCTGGATTGCCCACATTGGTTGCCTAGGATTGCTCGTGCCGAGCCTCGTCGGGTTGCCCATGGTTGCCCGCAGTTGCCTGAGAAGAACCCCATCGGGCTGCCCATGGTTGCCTCAAATTGTGCATGCCGAGTGCCGGGGGTTTTCCAGGAAGAACCTCATCGGGTTGCCCATGGTTACCTAGGAATGCCCATGCCCGTTTCCTGGGGTGCCCACGGGGGTTACCCACGCCCGTTACCTAGGATTGCCCACGACTGGTGCCTGGGCATGCCCACGCCATGGCCCATGCCCACGGTTGCCCACGGGGGTCTCCCACGTTTGCCCACGCCCGTTGCCACGGGTTGCCCATGCACACAGGCCATGCTTGCACGGCCCATGCCCACGACTTGACCACACCCATAAGGCGCATTGTCGAGATGAATTTCGAAACGGGGCCATTTTGAGGGGAAAATTGATATTTCTCCAGAAAAAGCACGCGGGGATGAACTTTGGGGGGCCCATTCGGGTGCTTCTGGGGTTCCTCTCAATTTTAGCGGTTGGGAACATTGCCCTTGGGCCTAGCTTCAGGATGGCGTGTCCCAGGGCAGCAACTGAGGGATCGGGGGCGCACGAGTGCGTGCGAAGCGAACAGATGCATATTTTCCCATGAGGTCGTGCTTCCGTTGCGCATCGAGGGGTCGCGAATACCATTACCCATTGTGCACTTTCATACTACGGGGTGATTTGAGTGCCGTACGTAATCTCAGAAATGAGAGTCGACGCTAGCGTCTGCAGTCCGTACTCTTTTGAACGGCCACATTATTGTTTTGTCCCTTGCATTGGCGTGAGTTTTAGTACAATCTAATGTCATCTTCAAGAACTTGATGGATGAAAACTTTTCCTCCGTACGGGTACCCCATCGATTGTGCCTATATTTATAAACATTGGTGTATAGTTTTAGCAAGTTCTAATGTTAGAAGGGTTTATTTGTATTTTGGATTAAGATGTGTCCTTTTTTGTAGAATATTCTATTCAAGTGACGGATCGTGTCTATATTCAAAAACCTTGGTTCTTATCTAATTTTGTCCTTTCTGTAGAAAGCTCTATTCAAGTGACGGACCGTGTCTATATTCAAAAACCTTGGTCCATGTATAAGGTATTGTGCTTTTATTTTGGAAAGGTCCATATCTATTTTGGGAAAGATTCATGTCTATTTTTGGCAGGTTCCACTATCTGAAGGTATGGTCCCTAACTTCGTAAAGGCCCATGTCTATTTTGGGCAGGTTCCACTATCTGAAGGTATGGTCCCTAACTTTGTAAGGGGCCATGTCTATTTTGGGATAGCTATATTTTTAGAAGGGTCCATGTCTACTTTTGGAAAGTTCCACTTCTAGGAGCCGAGACCCAAGTGATAGCAGTAGATATTGAAATTCCCTGAGAGACAAGTTTTTGGTTCCTGTCGATCCGGACATCTGTTTGGCACGAAACTGTGCACGCCCTACTAAAATCGTGCAAGGAATTTATTTTTGAAATTGGAATTCAGTTTCGAGATTCCAATTTTTTTATAATTTTTTTATATCAGCGTATTCAATATGCCGGGTGATATTGAACATGCCCACATATCGACGGATGGAGGACGGTTGAGATTGTGCGTCCCATCGAAATCGCGCAAGGAATTTATTTTTTGAGTCAGATTTCACTTTCATGATTCAAATTCATTTTTAGTAGTTTGCCCATGCACGCCCATTGCCTAGGATTGTCGGGAGTTGCCTAGAAAGAACCTCGTCGGGTTGCCTAGGATTACCCACGCCCATTGCCTCAGATTGCCAAATGCTGGGGGTTGCCTAGGAAGAACCTTGTCGGGTTGACCATGGTTGCCCACGGTTGCCCAGGATTGCCCACGGTGGTTGCCTAGGATTGCCCGTGCCGAGCCTCGTTGGGTTGCGCATGGCTGCCTACTGTTGCCCATGATTGCCTCGGATTGCGCATGCCGGGTGCCGGGGGTTGCCCAGGAAGAACCTCGTCGGGTTACCTAGGAATGCCCACGCCTGTTGCCTGGGTGCCCACGAGGGTTGCCCACGCCCGTTGCCTATGATTGCCCATGACGGGTGCCTGGGCATGCCCATGCCCACGATTGCCCACGGGGGTCTCCCACGTATGCCCAAGCCCATTACCACGGGTTTCCCATGCACACTCCATGCTTACACGGTCCATGTCCACTGCTTGCCCACACCTGTTGCCATGGGTTGCCCATGCACACAGGTCATGCTTGCACGGCCCATGTCCACAGCTTGCCCACGGCCGTAAGGCGCCTTGTATAGATGGAATTCTGAAACGGGGCCATTTTGAGGGGGAAATTTGATCTTTCTCAGGAAAAAGCACGCAGGGGCAAACTTTAGGGGGCCTGTTCGGGCGCTCCTGGGGTTCTGCTCTCACGTTTAGCGGGTTGGGGCATGTTGCTCTCGGACTGAGCTTCGAGATGGAGTGTCCCTTGGTGGCAACTGAGGGACCGGGGGCACACGGGTGCATGCGTAGTGAACGGATGCCGATTCTCTCATGAGGTCGTGCTTCCGTAGCGCGTCGAGGGGGTCGCGGATCCCATAACACATTGCGCACTTTCAGACTATGGGGTGATTTGAGTGCCATACGTAAACTCAGACATGAGAGTTGGCACTAGCGTCCGCAGTCCATACTCTTCCGAACGGCCACATTATTGTATTGTTCCTTGTATTGGCGTGAGTTTTGGTACAATCTAATGTCGTCTTCAAGAACTAGATGGATGAAACTTTTCCTCCGTACGGGTACCCCATTGATTGTGCCTATATTTAAAAACATCGGTGTATACTTTTAGCAAGTTCTAATGTTAGAAGGGTTTATTTGTATTTTGGAAAAAGATGAGTCCTTTCTGTAGAAAGTCCTATTCAAGTGACGGATCGTGTCTATATTCAGAAACCTTGGTTCATGTCTATTTTTGTCCTTTCTGTAGAAAGCTCTATTCAAGTGACGGATCGTGTCTATATTTAAAAACCTTGATCCATGTCTAAGGTATTGTGTTTTTATTTCGGAAAGGTCCATATCTATTTCGGGAAAGATTCATGTCTATTTTTGGCAGGTTCCACTATCTGAAGCTATGGTCCCTAACTTCGTAAAGGCCCATGTCTATTTTTGGCAGGTTCCACTATCTGAAGGTATGGTCCCTAACTTTGTAAGGGCCCATGTCTATTTGGGATAGCTATATTTTTAGAAATGTCCATGTCTACTTTTGGAAAGTTCCACTTCTAGGAGTCGAGACCCAAGTGACAGCAGTAGATATTAAAATTCCCTGGGAGGCAAATTTTTGGTTCCCATAGATCCGGATGTCCGTTCTGCACGAAACTCTGCACACCCAACCGAAATCGTGCAAGGAATTCATTTTTGAAGTCGCAATTTAGTTTTGAGATACTAATTTTTTTTGTTAATTTTTTATTTCAGCGCATTCAATATGCCGGGCGACATTGAACGTGCCCACATATCGACGGATGGAGGTCGGTTGAGATTGTGCGCTCCATCAAAAATTGCACAAGGAATTCATTTTTTGAGTCGGATTTTACTTTCGAGATTTGAATTCATTTTTAGTAGTTTGCCCGTGCACACCCGTTGCCTAGGATTGCTAGGGGTTGCCTAGATAGAACCTCGTCGGGTTGCCTAGGATTGTCCACGCCCGTTGCCTCAGATTGCCCATGCCGGGGGTTGCCTAGGAAGAACCTCAACGAGTTGCACATGGTTGCCCACGATTGCCTGGATTGCCCACATTGGTTGCCTAGGATTGCTCGTGCAGAGCCTCGTCGAGTTGCCCATAGCTGCCTACGGTTGTCCACAGTTGCCTGGAAAGAACCCCGTCGGGCTGCCCATGGTTGCCTCGGATTGTGCATGCCGGTGCCGGGGTTTGCCCAGGAAGAACCTAGTCGAGTTACCCATGGTTGCCTAGGAATGCCCATGCCCATTGCCTGGGGTGCCCACGGGGGTTACCCACGCCCGTTACCTAGGATTGCCCAAGACGGGTGCCTGGGCAATCCCACGCCATGGCCCATGCCCACGCCCGTTGCCACGGGTTGCCCATGCACACAGGCCATACTTGCACAGCCCATGCCCATGGCTTGACTACGCCCATAAGGTGCATTGTCGAGACGAATTTCGAAACGGGGCCATTTTGAGGGGGATATTGATATTTCTCCAGAAAAAGCGCGCAGGGACGAACTTTGGGGGGCCCGTTCGGGTGCTCCTGGGGTTCCTCTCAATTTTAGCGGTTGGGCACGTTGCTTTGGACCTAGCTTCAGGATGGATTGTCCCGGGGCAGCAACTGAGGGACCGGGGGACGCACGAGTGCGTGCGAAGTGAACGGATGCATATTTTCCCATGAGGTCATGCTTTCGTTGCGCATCGAGGGGTCGTGATTACCATTACCCGTTGTGCACTTTCATACTGCGGGGTGATTTTAGTGTCGTATGTAATCTCAGAAATGAGAGTCGGTGCTAGCGTCTGCAGTCCGTACTCTTTCGAATGGCCACATTATTGTTTTGTCCCTTGCATTGGCGTGAGTTTTAGTACAATCTAATGTCGTCTTCAAGAACTAGATGGATGAAAACTTTTCCTCCGTATGGGTACCCCATCAATTGTGCTTATATTTATAAACATTGGTGTATAGTTTTAGCTAGTTCTAATGTTAGAAGGGTTTATTTCTATTTTGGAATAAGATGTGTCCTTTTTGTAGAAAGTTCTATTCAAGTGACGGATCGTGTCTATATTCAAAAACCTTGGTTCATGTCTATTTGTGTCCTTTCTGTAGAAATCTCTATTCAAGTGACGGATCGTGTCTATATTCAAAAATCTTGGTCCATGTATAAGGTATTGTACTTTTATTTTGGAAAGGTCCATATCTATTTTGGGAAAGATTCATGTCTATTTTTGGCAGGTTCCACTATCTGAAGGTATGGTCCCTAATTTCGTAAAGGCCCATGTCTATTTTGGGCAGGTTCCACTATCTGAAGGTATGGTCCCTAACTTTGTAAGGGCCCATGTCTATTTGGGATAGCTATATTTTTAGAAGGGTCCATGTCTACTTTTGGAAAGTTTCACTTCTAGGAGTCGAGACCCAAGTGACAGCAGTAGATATTGAAATTGCCTGGGAGGCAAGTTTTTGGTTCCCATCGATCCGGATGTCCGTTCCGCACGAAACTCTGCACACCTAACCGAAATCGCGCAAGGAATTCATTTTTGAAGTCGCAATTTAGTTTTGAGATACTAATTTTTTTTGTTAATTTTTTTTATTTCAGCGCATTCAATATGCCGGGCGACATCGAATGTACCCACATATCGACGGATGGAGGTCGGTTGAGATTGTGCGCTCCATCAAAAATTGCACAAGGAATTCATTTTTTGAGTCGGATTTTACTTTCGAGATTCGAATTCATTTTTAGTAGTTTGTCCGTGCACACCCGTTGCCAAGGATTGTCGGGGTTGCCTAGAAAGAACCTCATCGGGTTGCCTAGGATTGCCCACGCTCATTGCCTCAGATTGCCAAATGCTGGTGGTTGCCTAGGAAGAACCTTGTCGGGTTGACCATGGTTGCCCACGGTTGCCCAGAATTGCCCACGGTGGTTGCCTAGGATTGCCCGTGCCCAGCCTCATTGGGTTGCGCATGGCTGCCTACGGTTGCCCATGGTTGCCTCGGATTGCGCATGTCGGGTGCTGGGGGTTGCCCAGAAAGAACCTTGTCGGGTTACCTAAGAATTCCCACGCCCATTGCCTGGGTGCCCACAGGGGTTGCCCATGCCTGTTGCCTAGGATTGCCCATGATGGGTGCCTGGGCATGCCCATGCCCACGATTGCCCACGGGGGTCTCCCACGTATGCCCACGCCCATTGCCACGGGTTTCCCATGCACACTCCATGCTTACACGGTCCATGTCCACTGCTTGCCCACACCTGTTGCCATGGGTTGCCCACACCTGTTGCCATAGGTTGCCCATGCACACGCCATGCTTACATGGTACATGTCCACTGCTTGCCCACGCCTGTTGCCATGGGTTGCCCATGCACACAGGCCATGCTTGCACGGCCCATGTCCACAGCTTGCCCACGGCCGTAAGGCTCCTTGTCTAGATGGATTTCTGAAACGGGGCCATTTTGAGGGGGAAATTTGATCTTTCTCAGAAAAAAGTGCGCGGAGGCAAACTTTAGGGGGCCTGTTAGGATGCTCCTGGGGTTCTGCTCTCCCATTTAGCGGGTTGGGGCATGTTGCTCTCGGACCGAGCTTCGGAATGGAGTGTCCTGGGGTGGCAACTGAGGGACCGAGGGTGTATGGGTTCATGTGGAGTGAATGGATGCCGATTCTCCCATGAGGTCGTGCTTCCGTAGCGCGTCGAGGGGGTCGCGGATACCATAACCCGTTGCGCACTTTCAAACTATGGGGTGATTTGAGTGCCGTACGTAATCTCAGACATGAGAGTCGGCACTAGCATCCGCAGTCCATACTCTTCCGAATGGCCACATTATTGTTTTGTCCCTTGTATTGACGTGAGTTTTGGTACAATCTTATGTCGTCTTCAAGAACTAGATGGATGAAACTTTTCCTCCGTACGGTTACCCCATCGATTGTGCCTATATTTATAAACATCGGTGTATACTTTTAGCAAGTTCTAATGTTAGAAGGGTTTATTTGTATTTTGGAAAGAGATGAGTCCTTTCTGTAGAATGTTCTATTCAAGTGACGGATCGTGTCTATATTCAGAAACCTTGGTTCATGTCTATTTTTGTCCTTTCTGTAAAAAGCTCTATTCAAGTGACGGATCGTGTCTATATTTAAAAACCTTGGTCCATGTCTAAGGTATTGTGTTTTTATTTCGGAAAGGTCCATATCTATTTTGGGAAAGATTCATGTCTATTTTTGGCAGGTTCCACTATCTGAAGCTATGGTCCCTAACTTCGTAAAGGCCCATGTCTATTTTTGGCAGGTTCCACTATCTGAAGGTATGGTCCCTAACTTCGTAAGGGCCCATGTCTATTTGGGATAGCTATATTTTTAGAAGGGTCCATGTCTACTTTTGGAAAGTTCCACTTCTAGGAGTCGAGACCCAAGTGACAGCAGTAGATATTGAAATTCCCTGGGAGGCAAGTTTTTTATTCCCATCGATCCGGATGTCCGTTCAGCACGAAACTCTGCACACCCAACCAAAATTACGCAAGGAATTCATTTTTGAAGTCGCAATTTAGTTTTGAGATTCTAATTTTTTTGTTAATTTTTTTATTTCAGCGCATTAAATATGCCGGGCGATATCGAACGTGCCCACATATCGACGGATGGAGGTCGGTTGAGATTGTGCGCCCCATCAAAAATTGCACAAGGAATTCATTTTTTGAGTCAGATTTTACTTTTGAGATTCGAATTCATTTTTAGTAGTTTGCCCGTGCACACCCGTTGCCTAGGATTGCTGGGGATTGCCTAGAAAGAACCTCGTCGGGTTGCCTAGGATTGTCCATGCCCGTTGTCTCAGATTATCCATGCCGGGGGTTGCCTAGGAAGAATCTCAACGAGTTGCACTTGGTTGCCCACGATTGCCCTGGATTACCCACATTGGTTGCCTAGGATTGCTCGTGCCGAGCCTCGTCGGGTTGCCCATGGTTGCCCGCAGTTGCCTGAGAACAACCCCATTGGGCTGCCCATGGTTGCCTCGAATTGTGCATGCCGAGTGCCGGGGGTTTTCCAGGAAGAACCTCATCGGGTTGCCCATGGTTACCTAGGAATGCCCATGCCCGTTTCCTGGGGTGCCCACGGGGGTTACCCACGCCCGTTACCTAGGATTGCCCACGACTGGTGCCTGGGCATGCCCACGCCATGGCCCATGCCCACGGTTGCCCACGGGGGTCTCCCACGTTTGCCCACGCCCATTGCCACGGGTTGCCCATGCACACAGGCCATGCTTGCACGGCCCATGCCCACGACTTGACCACGCCCATAAGGCGCATTGTCGAGATGAATTTCGAAACGGGGCCATTTTGAGGGGGAAATTGATATTTCTCCAGAAAAAGCACGCGGGGATGAACTTTGGGGGGCCCATTCGGGTGCTTCTGGGGTTCCTCTCAATTTTAGCGGTTGGGAACATTGCCCTTGGACCTAGCTTCAGGATGGCGTGTCCCAAGGCAGCAACTGAGGGATCGGGGGCGCACGAGTGCGTGCGAAGCGAACAGATGCATATTTTCCCATGAGGTCGTGCTTCCGTTGCGCATCGAGGGGTCGCGAATACCATTACCCGTTGTGCACTTTCATACTACGGGGTGATTTGAGTGCCGTACGTAATCTCAGAAATGAGAGTCGACGCTAGCGTCTGCAGTCCGTACTCTTTTGAACGGCCACATTATTGTTTTGTCCCTTGCATTGGCGTGAGTTTTAGTACAATCTAATGTCATCTTCAAGAACTTGATGGATGATAACTTTTCCTCCGTACGGGTACCCCATCGATTGTGCCTATATTTATAAACATTGGTGTATAGTTTTAGCAAGTTCTAATGTTAGAAGGGTTTATTTGTATTTTGGATTAAGATGTGTCCTTTTTTGTAGAATGTTCTATTCAAGTGACGGATCGTGTCTATATTCAAAAACCTTGGTTCTTATCTATTTTTGTCCTTTCTGTAGAAAGCTCTATTCAAGTGACGGATCGTGTCTATATTCAAAAACCTTGGTCCATGTATAAGGTATTGTGCTTTTATTTTGGAAAGGTCCATATCTATTTTGGGAAAGATTCATGTCTATTTTTGGCAGGTTCCACTATCTGAAGGTATGGTCCCTAACTTCGTAAATGCCCATGTCTATTTTGGGCAGGTTCCACTATCTGAAGGTATGGTCCCTAACTTTGTAAGGGGCCATGTCTATTTTGGGATAGCTATATTTTTAGAAGGGTCCATGTCTACTTTTGGAAAGTTCCACTTCTAGGAGCCGAGACCCAAGTGATAGCAGTAGATATTGAAATTCCTTGAGAGACAAGTTTTTGGTTCCTGTCGATCCGGACATCTGTTTGGCACGAAACTGTGCACGCCCTACTAAAATCGTGCAAGGAATTTATTTTTGAAATTGGAATTCAGTTTCGAGATTCCAATTTTTTTATAATTTTTTTATATCAGCGTATTCAATATGCCGGGTGATATTGAACATGCCCACATATCGACGGATGGAGGACGGTTGTGATTGTGCGTCCCATCGAAATCGCGCAACGAATTTATTTTTTGAGTCAGATTTCACTTTCATGATTCAAATTCATTTTTAGTAGTTTGCCCATGCACGCCCATTGCCTAGGATTGTCGGGAGTTGCCTAGAAAGAACCTCGTCGGGTTGCCTAGGATTACCCACGCCCATTGCCTCAGATTGCCAAATGCTGGGGGTTGCCTAGGAAGAACCTTGTCGGGTTGACCATGGTTGCCCACGGTTGCCCAGGATTGCCCACGGTGGTTGCCTAGGATTGCCCGTGCCGAGCCTCGTTGGGTTGCGCATGGCTGCCTACGGTTGCCCATGATTGCCTCGGATTGCGCATGCCGGGTGCCGGGGGTTGCCCAGGAAGAACCTCGTCGGGTTACCTAGGAATGCCCACGCCTGTTGTCTGGGTGCCCACGAGGGTTGCCCACGCCCGTTGCCTATGATTGCCCATGACGGGTGCCTGGGCATGCCCATGCCCACGGGGGTCTCCCACGTATGCCCAAGCCCATTACCACAGGTTTCCCATGCACACTCCATGCTTACACGGTCCATGTCCACTGCTTGCCCACACCTGTTGCCATGGGTTGCCCATGCACACAGGTCATGCTTGCACGGCCCATGTCCACAGCTTGCCCACGGCCGTAAGGCGCCTTGTATAGATGGAATTCTGAAACGGGGCCATTTTGAGGGGGAAATTTGATCTTTCTCAGGAAAAAGCACGCAGGGGCAAACTTTAGGGGGCCTGTTCAGGCGCTCCTGGGGTTCTGTTCTCACGTTTAGCGGGTTGGGGCATGTTGCTCTCGGACTGAGCTTTGAGATGGAGTGTCCCTGGGTGGCAACTGAGGGACCGGGGGCACACGGGTGCATGCGTAGTGAACGGATGCCGATTCTCTCATGAGGTCGTGCTTCCGTAGCGCGTCGAGGGGATCGCGGATCCCATAACACATTGCGCACTTTCAGACTATGGGGTGATTTGAGTGCCATACGTAAACTCAGACATGAGAGTTGGCACTAGCGTCCGCAGTCCATACTCTTCCGAACGGCCACATTATTGTATTGTTCCTTGTATTGGCGTGAGTTTTGGTACAATCTAATGTCGTCTTCAAGAACTAGATGGATGAAACTTTTCCTCCGTACGGGTACCCCATTGATTGTGCCTATATTTAAAAACATCGGTGTATACTTTTAGCAAGTTCTAATGTTAGAAGGGTTTATTTGTATTTTGGAAAAAGATGAGTCCTTTCTGTAGAAAGTCCTATTCAAGTGACGGATCGTGTCTATATTCAGAAACCTTGGTTCATGTCTATTTTTGTCCTTTCTGTAGAAAGCTCTATTCAAGTGACGGATCGTGTCTATATTTAAAAACCTTGATCCATGTCTAAGGTATTGTGTTTTTATTTCGGAAAGGTCCATATCTATTTCGGGAAAGATTCATGTCTATTTTTGGCAGGTTCCACTATCTGAAGCTATGGTCCCGAACTTCGTAAAGGCCCATGTCTATTTTTGGCAGGTTCCACTATCTGAAGGTATGGTCCCTAACTTTGTAAGGGCCCATGTCTATTTGGGATAGCTATATTTTTAGAAATGTCCATGTCTACTTTTGGAAAGTTCCACTTCTAGGAGTCGAGACCCAAGGGACAGCAGTAGATATTAAAATTCCCTGGGAGGCAAATTTTTGGTTCCCATAGATCCGGATGTCCGTTCCGCACGAAACTCTGCACACCCAACCGAAATCGTGCAAGGAATTCATTTTTGAAGTCGCAATTTAGTTTTGAGATACTAATTTTTTTTGTTAATTTTTTATTTCAGCGCATTCAATATGCCGGGCGACATTGAACGTGCCCACATATCGACGGATGGAGGTCGGTTGAGATTGTGCGCTCCATCAAAAATTGCACAAGGAATTAATTTTTTGAGTCGGATTTTACTTTCGAGATTTGAATTCATTTTTAGTAGTTTGCTCGTGCACACCCGTTGCCTAGGATTGCCAGGGGTTGCCTAGATAGAACCTCGTCGGGTTGCCTAGGATTGTCCACGCCCGTTGCCTCAGATTGCCCATGCCGGGGGTTGCCTAGGAAGAACCTCAACGAGTTGCACATGGTTGCCCACGATTGCCTGGATTGCCCACATTGGTTGCCTAGGATTGCTCGTGCAGAGCCTCGTCGAGTTGCCCATAGCTGCCTACGGTTGCCCACAGTTGCCTGGAAAGAACCCCGTCGGGCTGCCCATGGTTGCCTCGGATTGTGCATGCCGGTGCCGGGGTTTGCCCAGGAAGAACCTCGTCGAGTTACCCATGGTTGCCTAGGAATGCCCATGCCCATTGCTTGGGGTGCCCACGGGGGTTACCCACGCCCGTTACCTAGGATTGCCCAAGACGGGTGCCTGGGCAATCCCACGCCATGGCCCATGCCCATGGTTGCCCACGGGGGTCTCCCACATATGCCCACGCCCGTTGCCACGGGTTGCCCATGCACACAGGCCATTCTTGCACAGCCCATGCCCATGGCTTGACCACGCCCATAAGGTGCATTGTCGAGATGAATTTCGAAACGGGGCCATTTTGAGGGGGATATTGATATTTCTCCAGAAAAAGCGCGCGGGGACGAACTTTGGGGGGCCCGTTCGGGTGCTCCTGGGGTTCCTCTCAATTTTAGCGGTTGGGCACGTTGCTCTTGGACCTAGCTTCAGGATGGAGTGTCCCGGGGCAGCAACTGAGGGACCGGGGGACGCACGAGTGCGTGCGAAGTGAACGGATGCATATTTTCCCATGAGGTCATGCTTTCTTTGCGCATCGAGGGGTCGCGATTACCATTGCCCGTTGTGCACTTTCATACTGCGGGGTGATTTTAGTGTCGTATGTAATCTCAGAAATGAGAGTCGGTGCTAGCATCTGCAGTCCGTACTCTTTCGAATGGCCACATTATTGTTTTGTCCCTTGCATTGGCGTGAGTTTTAGTACAATCTAATGTCGTCTTCAAGAACTAGATGGATGAAAACTTTTCCTCCGTATGGGTACCCCATCAATTGTGCTTAAATTTATAAACATTGGTGTATAGTTTTAGCTAGTTCTAATGTTAGAAGGGTTTATTTCTATTTTGGAATAAGATGTGTCCGTTTTGTAGAAAGTTCTATTCAAGTGACGGATCGTGTCTATATTCAAAAACCTTGGTTCATGTCTATTTGTGTCCTTTCTGTAGAAATCTCTATTCAAGTGACGGATCGTGTCAATATTCAAAAATCTTGGTCCATGTATAAGGTATTGTACTTTTATTTTGGAAAGGTCCATATCTATTTTGGGAAAGATTCATGTCTATTTTTGGCAGGTTCCACTATCTGAAGGTATGGTCCCTAATTTCGTAAAGGCCCATGTCTATTTTGGGCAGGTTCCACTATCTGAAGGTATGGTCCCTAACTTTGTAAGGGCCCATGTCTATTTGGGATAGCTATATTTTTAGAAGGGTCCATGTCTACTTTTGGAAAGTTTCACTTCTAGGAGTCGAGACCCAAGTGACAGCAGTAGATATTGAAATTGCCTGGGAGGCAAGTTTTTGGTTCCCATCGATCCGGATGTCCGTTCTGCACGAAACTCTGCACACCTAACCAAAATCGCACAAGGAATTCATTTTTGAAGTCGCAATTTAGTTTTGAGATACTAATTTTTTTTGTTAATTTTTTTTTATTTCAGCGCATTCAATATGCCGGGCGATATCGAATGTGCCCACATATCGACGGATGGAGGTCGGTTGAGATTGTGCGCTCCATCAAAAATTGCATAAGGAATTCATTTTTTGAGTCGGATTTTACTTTCGAGATTCGAATTCATTTTTAGTAGTTTGTCCGTGCACACCCGTTGCCTAGGATTGTCGGGGTTGCCTAGAAAGAACCTCATCGGGTTGCCTAGGATTGCCCACGCTCATTGCCTCGGATTGCCAAATGCTGGTGGTTGCCTAGGAAGAACCTTGTCGGGTTGACCATGGTTGCCCACGGTTGCCCAGAATTGCCCACGGTGGTTGCCTAGGATTGCCCGTGCCCAGCCTCATTGGGTTGCGCATGGCTGCCTACGGTTGCCCATGGTTGCCTCGGATTGCGCATGTCGGGTGCTGGGGGTTGCCCAAAAAGAACCTCGTCAGGTTACCTAAGAATGCCCACGCCCATTGCCTGGGTGCCCACAGGGGTTGCCCATGCCTGTTGCCTAGGATTGCCCATGATGGGTGCCTGGGCATGCCCATGCCCACGATTGCCCACGGGGGTCTCCCACGTATGCCCAGCCCATTGCCACGGGTTTCCCATGCACACGCCATGCTTACATGGTCCATGTCCACTGCTTGCCCACGCCTGTTGCCATGGGTTGCCCATGCACACAGGCCATGCTTGCACGGCCCATGTCCACAGCTTGCCCACGGCCGTAAGGCTCCTTGTCTAGATGGATTTCTGAAACGGGGCCATTTTGAGGGGAAAATTTGATCTTTCTCAGAAAAAAGTGCGCGGAGGCAAACTTTAGGGGGCCTGTTAGGATGCTCCTGGGGTTCTGCTCTCCCATTTAGCGGGTTGGGGCATGTTGCTCTCGGACCGAGCTTCGGAATGGAGTCTCCTGGGGTGGCAACTGAGGGACCGAGGGTGTATGGGTTCATGTGGAGTGAATGGATGCCGATTCTCCCATGAGGTCGTGCTTCCGTAGCGCGTCGAGGGGGTCGCTGATACCATAACCCGTTGCGCACTTTCAAACTATGGGGTGATTTGAGTGTCGTACGTAATCTCAGACATGAGAGTCGGCACTAGCATCCGCAGTCCATACTCTTCCGAATGGCCACATTATTGTTTTGTCCCTTGTATTGACGTGAGTTTTGGTACAATCTTATGTCGTCTTCAAGAACTAGATGGATGAAACTTTTCCTCCGTACGGTTACCCCATCGATTGTGCCTATATTTATAAACATCGGTGTATACTTTTAGCAAGTTCTAATGTTAGAAGGGTTTATTTGTATTTTGGAAAGAGATGAGTCCTTTCTGTAGAATGTTCTATTCAAGTGACGGATCGTGTCTATATTCAGAAACCTTGGTTCATGTCTATTTTTGTCCTTTCTGTAAAAAGCTCTATTCAAGTGACGGATCGTGTCTATATTTAAAAACCTTGGTCCATGTCTAAGGTATTGTGTTTTTATTTCGGAAAGGTCCATATCTATTTTGGGAAAGATTCATGTCTATTTTTGGCAGGTTCCACTATCTGAAGCTATGGTCCCTAACTTCGTAAAGGCCCATGTCTATTTTTGGCAGGTTCCACTATCTGAAGGTATGGTCCCTAACTTCGTAAGGGCCCATGTCTATTTGGGATAGCTATATTTTTAGAAGGGTCCATGTCTACTTTTGGAAAGTTCCACTTCTAGGAGTCGAGACCCAAGTGACAGCAGTAGATATTGAAATTCCCTGGGAGGCAAGTTTTTGATTCCCATCGATCCGGATGTCCGTTCAGCACGAAACTCTGCACACCCAACCAAAATTACGCAAGGAATTCATTTTTGAAGTCGCAATTTAGTTTTGAGATTCTAATTTTTTTATTAATTTTTTTTATTTCAGCGCATTAAATATGCCGGGCGATATCGAACGTGCCCACATATCGACGGATGGAGGTCGGTTGAGATTGTGCGCCCCATCAAAAATTGCACAAGGAATTCATTTTTTGAGTCAGATTTTACTTTTGAGATTCGAATTCATTTTTAGTAGTTTGCCCGTGCACACCCGTTGCCTAGGATTGCTGGGGGTTGCCTAGAAAGAACCTCGTCGGGTTGCCTAGGATTGTCCATGCCCGTTGTCTCAGATTACCCATGCCGGGGGTTGCCTAGGAAGAATCTCAACGAGTTGCACATGGTTGCCCCCGATTGCCCTGGATTGCCCACTTTGGTTGCCTAGGATTGCTCGTGCCGAGCCTCGTCGGGTTGCCCATGGTTGCCCGCAGTTGCCTGAGAAGAACCCCATCGGGCTGCCCATGGTTGCCTCGAATTGTGCATGCCGAGTGCCGGGGGTTTTCCAGGAAGAACCTCATCGGGTTGCCCATGGTTACCTAGGAATGCCCATGCCCGTTTTCTGGGGTGCCCACGGGGGTTACCCACGCCCGTTACCTAGGATTGCCCACGACTGGTGCCTGGGCATGCCCACGCCATGGCCCATGCCCACGGTTGCCCACGGGGGTCTCCCACGTTTGCCCACGCCCGTTGCCACGGGTTGCCCATGCACACAGGCCATGCTTGCACGGCCCATGCCCACGACTTGACCACGCCCATAAGGCGCATTGTCGAGATGAATTTCGAAACGGGGCCATTTTGAGGGGGA
This sequence comes from Pogostemon cablin, assembly GCA_023678885.1. Lineage (NCBI taxonomy): Eukaryota > Viridiplantae > Streptophyta > Magnoliopsida > Lamiales > Lamiaceae > Pogostemon > Pogostemon cablin. The sequence continues at coordinate 47,008,191 of CM042955.1, forward strand.
AATTGATATTTCTCCAGAAAAAGCACACGGGGATGAACTTTGGGGGGCCCATTCGGGTGCTCCTGGGGTTCCTCTCAATTTTAGCGGTTGGGAACATTGCCCTTGGACCTAGCTTCAGGATGGCGTGTCCCAGGGCAGCAACTGAGGGATCGGGGGCGCACGAGTGCGTGCGAAGCGAACAGATGCATATTTTCCCATGAGGTCGTGCTTCCGTTGCGCATCGAGGGGTCGCGAATACCATTACCCGTTGTGCACTTTCATACTACGGGGTGATTTGAGTGCCGTACGTAATCTCAGAAATGAGAGTTGACGCTAGCGTCTGCAGTCCGTACTCTTTTGAACGGCCACATTATTGTTTTGTCCCTTGCATTGGCGTGAGTTTTAGTACAATCTAATGTCATCTTCAAGAACTTGATGGATGAAAACTTTTCCTCGGTACGGGTACCCCATCGATTGTGCCTATATTTATAAACATTGGTGTATAGTTTTAGCAAGTTCTAATGTTAGAAGGGTTTATTTGTATTTTGGATTAAGATGTGTCCTTTTTTGTAGAATGTTCTATTCAAGTGACGGATCGTGTCTATATTCAAAAACCTTGGTTCTTATCTATTTTTGTCCTTTCTGTAGAAAGCTCTATTCAAGTGACGGATCGTGTCTATATTCAAAAACCTTGGTCCATGTATAAGGTATTGTGCTTTTATTTTGGAAAGGTCCATATCTATTTTGGGAAAGATTCATGTCTATTTTTGGCAGGTTCCACTATCTGAAGGTATGGTCCCTAACTTCGTAAAGGCCCATGTCTATTTTGGGCAGGTTCCACTATCTGAAGGTATGGTCCCTAACTTTGTAAGGGGCCATGTCTATTTTGGGATAGCTATATTTTTAGAAGGGTCCATGTCTACTTTTGGAAAGTTCCACTTCTAGGAGCCGAGTCCCAAGTGATAGCAATAGATATTGAAATTCCCTGAGAGACAAGTTTTTGGTTCCTGTCGATCCGGACATCTGTTTGGTACGAAACTGTGCACGCCCTACTAAAATCGTGCAAGGAATTTATTTTTGAAATTGGAATTCAGTTTCGAGATTCCAATTTTTTTATAATTTTTTTATATCAGCGTATTCAATATGCCGGGTGATATTGAACATGCCCACATATCGACGGATGGAGGACGGTTGAGATTGTGCATCCCATCGAAATCGCGCAAGGAATTTATTTTTTGAGTCAGATTTCACTTTCATGATTCAAATTCATTTTTAGTAGTTTACCCATGCACGCCCATTGCCTAGGATTGTCGGGAGTTGCCTAGAAAGAACCTCGTCGGGTTGCCTAGGATTACCCACGCCCATTGCCTCAGATTGCCAAATGCTGGGGGTTGCCTAGGAAGAACCTTGTCGGGTTGACCATGGTTGCCCACGGTTGCCCAGGATTGCCCACGGTGGTTGCCTAGGATTGCCCGTGCCGAGCCTCGTTGGGTTGCGCATGGCTGCCTACGGTTGCCCATGATTGCCTCGGATTGCGCATGCCGGGTGCCGGGGGTTGCCCAGGAAGAACCTCGTCGGGTTACCTAGGAATGCCCACGCCTGTTGCCTGGGTGCCCACGAGGGTTGCCCACGCCTGTTGCCTATGATTGCCCATGACGGGTGCCTGGGCATGCCCATGCCCACGATTGCCCACGGGGGTCTCCCACGTATGCCCAAGCCCATTACCACGGGTTTCCCATGCACACTCCATGCTTACACTGTCCATGTTCACTGCTTGCCAACACCTGTTGCCATGGGTTGCCCATGCACACAGGTCATGCTTGCACGGCCCATGTCCACAGCTTGCCCACGGCCGTAAGGCGCCTTGTATAGATGGATTTCTGAAACGGGGCCATTTTGAGGGGGAAATTTGATCTTTCTCAGGAAAAAGCACGCAGGGGCAAACTTTAGGGGGCCTGTTCGGGCGCTCCTGGGGTTCTGCTCTCACGTTTAGCGGGTTGGGGCATGTTGCTCTCGGACTGAGCTTCGAGATGGAGTGTCCCTTGGTGGCAACTGAGGGACCGGGGGCACACGGGTGCATGCGTAGTGAACGGATGCCGATTCTCTCATGAGGTCGTGCTTCCGTAGCGCGTCGAGGGGGTCGCGGATCCCATAACACATTGCGCACTTTCAGACTATGGGGTGATTTGAGTGCCATACGTAAACTCAGACATGAGAGTTGGCACTAGCGTCCGCAGTCCATACTCTTCCGAACGGCCACATTATTGTATTGTTCCTTGTATTGGCGTGAGTTTTGGTACAATCTAATGTCGTCTTCAAGAACTAGATGGATGAAACTTTTCCTCCGTACGGGTACCCCATTGATTGTGCCTATATTTAAAAACATCGGTGTATACTTTTAGCAAGTTCTAATGTTAGAAGGGTTTATTTGTATTTTGGAAAAAGATAAGTCCTTTCTGTAGAAAGTCCTATTCAAGTGACGGATCGTGTCTATATTCAGAAACCTTGGTTCATGTCTATTTGTGTCCTTTCTGTAGAAAGCTCTATTCAAGTGACGGATCGTGTCTATATTTAAAAACCTTGGTCCATGTCTAAGGTATTGTGTTTTTATTTCGGAAAGGTCCATATCTATTTCGGGAAAGATTCATGTCTATTTTTGGCAGGTTCCACTATCTGAAGCTATGGTCCCTAACTTCGTAAAGGCCCATGTCTATTTTTGGCAGGTTCCACTATCTGAAGGTATGGTCCCTAACTTTGTAAGGGCCCATGTCTATTTGGGATAGCTATATTTTTAGAAATGTCCATGTCTACTTTTGGAAAGTTCCACTTCTAGGTGTCGAGACCCAAGTGACAGCAGTAGATATTGAAATTCCCTGGGAGGCAAGTTTTTGGTTCCTATCGATCCGGACGTCCGTTCGGCACGAAACTCTGCACACCCTACCAAAATCGCGCAAGGAATTCATTTTTGAAGTCGCAATTCAGTTTTGAGATTCTAATTTTTTGTTAATTTTTTTATTTCAGCGCATTCAATATGCCGGGCATCATCGAACGTGCCCACATATCGACGGATGGAGGTCGGTTGAGATTGTGCGCCCCATCAAAAATTGCACAAGAAATTAATTTTTTGAGTTGGATTTTACTTTCGAGATTCGAATTCATTTTTAGTAGTTTGCCCGTGCACACCCATTGCCTAGGATTGCCGGGGGTTGCCTAGAAAGAACCTCGTCGGGTTGCCTAGGATTGTCCACTCCCGTTGCCTCAGATTGCCCATGCCGGGGGGTTGCCTAGGAAGAACCTCAACGAGTTGCACATGGTTGCCCACGATTGCCCTAGATTGCCCATGTTGGTTGCCTAGGATTGCTCGTGCCGAGCCTCGTTGGGTTGCCCATTGCTGCCTACGGTTGCCCACAGTTGCCTGGGAAGAACCCCATCGGGCTGCCCATGGTTGCCTCGGATTGTGCATGCTGGGTGCCGGGGGTTACCCAGGAAGAACCTCGTCGGGTTGCCCATGGTTTCCTAGGAATGCCCATGCCCGTTGCCTGGGGTGCCCACGGGGGTTACCCACGCCCGTTACCTAGGATTGCCCACGATGGGTGCCTGGGCATGCCCACGCCATGGCCCATGCCCACGGCTGCCCACGGGGGTCTCCCACGTATGCCCACGCCCATTGCCACGGGTTGCCCATGCACACAAGCCATGCTTGTACGGCCCATGCCCACGGCTTGACCACACCCATAAGGTGCATTGTCGAGATGAATTTCGAAACAGGGCCATTTTAAGGGAGAAATTGATATTTCTCTAAAAAAAGCGCACGGGGACGAACTTTGGTGGGCCCTTTCGGGTGCTCCTGGGGTTCCTCTCAATTTTAGCGGTTGGGCACGTTGCTCTTGGACCTAACTTCAGGATGGAGTGTCCCGGGGCAGCAACTGAGGGACCGGGGGGCGCACGAGTGCGTGCGAAGCGAGCGGATGCATATTTTCCCATGAGGTCGTGCTTCCGTTGCACATCAAGGGGTCGCGAATTCCATTACCCGTTGTGCACTTTTATACTATGGGGTGATTTGAATGTTGTACGTAATCTCAGAAATGAGAGTCAGCGCTAGCGTCTGCAGTCCGTACTCTTCCGAACAGCCACATTATTGTTTTGTCCCTTGCATTGGCATGAGTTTAGTACAATCTAATGTCGTCTTCAAGAACTAGATGGATGAAAACTTTTCCTCCGTACGGGTACCCCATCGATTGTGCCTATATTTATAAACATCGGTGTATACTTTTAGCAAGTTCTAATGTTAGAAGGGTTTATTTGTATTTTGGAATAAGATGTGTCCTTTTTGTAGAAAGTTCTATTCAAGTGACGGATCATGTCTATATTCAAAAACCTTGGTTCATGTCTATTTTTGCCCTTTCTGTAGAAAGCTATATTCAAGTGACGAATCGTGTCTATATTCAAAAACCTTGGTCCATGTCTAAGGTTGCCACGGCTGCCTACAGTAGTAGATATTGAAATTACCTAGGAGGCAAGTTTTTGGTTCCCTTCTATCCGTACATCCGTTCGACACAAAACTCCGCACCCCCATCAAAATTGCGTAAGGAATTCATTTTTGAAGTCGGAATTCAGTTTTGAGATTCCAATTTTTTTTGATAATTTTTTTATTTAAGCGCATTCAGTATGCCGGGCGATATCGAACGTGCCCACATATCGACGGATGGAGGTCAGTTGAGTTTGCGCGCCCCATCGAAATCGTACAAGGAATTCATTTTTGAGTTAGATTTCACTTTCAAGCTTCGAGTTCATTTTTAGTGGTTTGCCCGCGCACGCCCATTGCCTAGGATTGCCGGGGGTTGCCTAGAATAAACCTCGTCGGGTTGCCTAGGATTGCCCACGCCCGTTGCCTTGAATTGCCCATGCCTGGGGTTTCCTAGGAAGAACCTCGTCGGGTTGCCCATGGTTGCCCACGGTTGCCCAGTTTTACCCATGCTGAGCCTCATCGATTTGCCTATAGCTGCCTATGGTTGCCTACGGTTACCTGGGAAGAACCCCGTCGGGCTACCCATGGTTGCCTCGGATTGCGCATGCTAGGTGCTGGGGGTTACCCAGGAAGAACCTCGTCGGGTTGCCCATGGTTGCCTAGGAATGCCCACGCCCATTGCCTGGGGTGCCACCACGGGGGTTGCCCACGCCCGTTGCCTAGGATTGCCTGCGACGGGTGCCTGGACCTGCCCACGCCATGGCCCATGCCCACGGGGGTCTCCCACGTATGCCCACGCCCGTTGCCACGGGTTGCCCATGCACAGGCCATGCTTGTACGGTCCATGCCCATGGCTTGCCCACGCCCGTTGCCACGGGTTGCCTATGCACACAGGCCATGCTTGCACAGCCCATGCCCACGGCTTGCCCATGGCCGTAAGGTGCCTTGTCTAGATGCATTTCCGAAATGGGGCCATTTTGAGAGGGAAATTTAATCTTTCTCCGAAAAAGTGCGCGGGTGAACTTTGGGGGGCCCATTTAGTTACTCCTGGGGTTCTGCTCTCGCGTTTAGCGGTTGGGGCACGTTGCTCTCGGATCGAGCTTCGGGATGTAGGGTCCCGGGGCGGCAACTGAGGGACCGGGGGCGCACGGGTGCATGCGGAATGAACGGATGCCAATTTTCCCATGAGGTCGTGCTTCCGTAGTGCATCGAGGGGGTCACGGATCCCATTACCCGTTGTGCACTTTCATACTACAGGGTGATTTGAGTGCCATACGTAATCTCAGATATGAGAGTCGGCACTAGCATCCACAACTCGTATTCTTCCGAATGGCCACATTATTTTTTTATCCCTTGCATTGGCGTGAGTTTTTATACAATGTAATGTCATCTTCAAGAACTAGATGGATGAAAACTTTTCCTACGTACGGGTACCCCATCGATTGTGCCTATATTTATAAACATCGGTGTATACTTTTAGCAAGTTCTAATATTAGAAGGGTTTATTTGTATTTTGGAATAAGATGTGTCCTCTCTGTAGAATGTTCTATTCAAGTGACGGTTCGTGTCTATATTCAAAAACCTTGGTTCATGTCTATTTTTGCCCTTTCTGTAGAAAGCTATATTCAAGTGACGGATCGTGTCTATATTCTAAAACCTTGGTACATGTCTAAGGTATTTTGTTTTTATTTCGAAAAGGTCCATATCTATTTTGGGAAAGATTCATGTCTATTTTTGGCAGGTTCCACTATCTGAAGGTATGGTCCCTAACTTCGTAAAGGGCCATGTCTATTTTTGGCAAGTTCCATTATCTGAAGGTATGTCCCTAACTTTGTATGGACCCATGTCTATTTTGGGATAGCTATATTTTTAGATGGGTCCTTGTCTACTTTTGGAAAGTTCCACTTCTAGGAGCCGAGACCCAAGTGACAACAGTAGATATTGAAATTTCTTAGGAGGTAACTTTTTGGTTTTCATCGATTCGGACGTCCGTTCGGCACGAAACTTTGCACGCCCCACCAAAATCACACAAGGAATTCATTTTTGAAGTCAGAATTCAGTTTTGAGATTCCAATTTTTTTTGATAATTTTTTTATTTAAATGCATTCAATATGTCGGGCGACATCGAACGTGCCCACATATCGATGGATAAAGGTCGGTTGAGATTGTTCGCCCCATCAAAATTGTGCAAAATTCATTTTTCGAGTCAGATATCACTTCCGAGATTTGAATTCATTTTTAGTAGCTTGCCCGTGTACGCCCGTTGCCTAGGATTATCAGGAGTTGCCTAGAAAGAACCTCGTCGGGTTGCATAGGATTGCCCACGCACGTTGCCTCGGATTGCCCATGCCTGGGGTCGCCTAGGAAGAACCTCATCAGGTTGCCCATGGTTGCTTAGGATTGCCCATGGTGGTTGCCTAGGATTGCCCGTGCTGAGTCTCATCGGGTTGCCCATGGCTGCCTACGGTTGCCCACGGTTGCCTCGGAAGAACCCCGTCGGGCTGCCCAGGAAGAACCTCGTCGGGTTGCTATGGTTGCCTAGGAATGCCCACGCCCATTGCCTGGGGTGCCCATGGGGGTTGCCCATGCCCGTTGCCTAGGATTGCCCACGACGGGTGCCTGGGCGTGCCCACGCCATGGCCCATGTCCACAGTTGCACACGGGGGTCTCTCACGTATGCCCATGCCCGTTGCCACGGGTTGCCAATGCACAGGCCATGCTTGCACGGTCCATGCCCATGGCTTGCCCACACCCATTGCCACGGGTTGCCCATGCACACAGGCCATTCTTGCACGGCCCATGCCCACGGCTTGCCCATGGCCGTAAGGTGCCTTGTCAAGACGGATTTCCAAAATGGGGCCATTTTGAGAGGGAAATTTGATCTTTCTCTGAAAAAACACGTGGGGGCGAACTTTGGGAGGCCCATTCGGGCATTCTTGTGTTTTTGCTCTCGCGTTTAGTGGTTGGGGAACGTTGCTCTCGGACCGAGCTTCGGGATGGAGTGTTCTGGGGCGGCAATTGAGGGACCGGGGGGCACACAAGTGCGTGGGAAGTGAACGGATGTCAATTTTCCCTTGAGGTCGTGCTTCCGTAGCGAATCGAGGGGGTCACGGATCCCATTACCCGTTGTGCACTTTCATACTACGGGGTAATTTGAGTGCCGTACAAAATCTCAGACATGAGAGTCGGCACTAGCATCCGCAATTCGTACTCTTTCGAACAGCCACATTATTGTTTTGTCCCTTGTATTGGCGTGAGTTTTGGTACAATCTAATGTCGTCTTCAAGAACTAGATGGATGAAAACTTTTCCTCCGTACAGGTACCCCATCGATTGTGCCTATATTTATAAGCATCGGTGTATACTTTTAGCAAGTTCAATGTCAGAAGGGTTTATTTGTATTTTCGAATAAGATGTGTCCTTTCTGTAGAAAGTTCTATTCAAGTGACGGATCGTGTCTTTATTCAAAAGCCTTGGTTCATGTCTATTTGTGTCCTTTCTGTAGAAAGCTCTATTCAAGTGACGAATCGTGTCTATATTAAAAAACCTTGGTTCATGTCTAAGGTATTTTGTTTTTATTTCGAAAAAGTCCATATCTATTTTGGGAAAGATTCATGTCTATTTTTGGCAGGTTCCACTATCTGAAGGTATGGTCCCTAATTTCGTAAAGGCCCATGTCTATTTTTGGCAGATTCCACTATCTGAAGGTATGGTCCCTAACTTTGTATGGGCTCATGTCTATTTTGGGATAGCTATATTTTTAAAAGGGTCCATGTCTACTTTTGAAAAGTTCCACTTCTAGGAGCCGAGACCCAAGTGACAGCAGTAGATATTGAAATTTCCTAGGAGGCAAGTTTTTGGTTCCCATCGATCCAGACGTCCGTTCGGCATGAAACTCTGCACGCCCTATCGAAATCATGCAAGGAATTCATTTTTTGAAGTGGAATTCAGTTTCGAGATTCCAATTTTTTTTATATTTTTTTATTTCAGCGCATTCAATATGTCAGGCGACATCGAACATGCCCACATATCGACGGATAGAGGTCGATTGAGATTGTGCGCCCCATCAAAATCGCATAATGAATTCATTTTGAGTCAGATATCAATTTCGAGATTCGAATTTATTTTTAGTAGTTTGCCCACGCACGCCCGTTGCCTAGGATTACCGAGGATTGCCTAGAAAGAACCTCGTCGGGTTGCCTAGGATTGCCCACGCCCTTTCCTCGGATTGCCCATGCCTGGGGTTGCCTAGGAAGAACCTCGTAGGGTTACCCATGGTTGCCCATGGTTGCCCAGGATTGCCCACGGTGGTTGCCTAGGATTGCCCATGCCGAGTCTCGTTGGGTTGCCATTGCTGCCTACGGTTGCCACGGTTGCCTGTGAAGAACCCCGTCGGGCTGCCCATGGTTGCCTCGGATTGCACATGCCGGGTGCCGGGGGTTGCCCAGGAAGAACTTCATCGGGTTGCCCATGGTTGCCTAGGAATGCCCACGCCCGTTGCCTGGGGTGCCCACGGGGGTTGCCCATGCCCGTTGCCTAGGATTGCCCACAACAGGTGCCTGGGCGTGCCCACGCCATGGCCCATGCCCATGGTTGCCCACGGGGGTCACCCACGTATGCCCACGCTCGTTGCCACGGGTTGTCCATGCACAGGCCATGCTTGCACGATCCATGCCCACGGCTTGCCCACGCCCGTTGCCACGGGTTGCCCATGCACACAGGCCATGCTTGCAAGGCCCATGCCCACGGCTGTAAGGTGCCTTGTCCAGATGGATTTCTGAAATGGGGCCAATTAGAGAGGGAAATATGATCTTTCTCCGAAAAAAAGTGCACGGGAGCGAACTTTGGGGGGCCCATTTGGGCATTCCTGGGGTTCTGCTCTCGCGTTTAGCGGTTGGGGCATGTTTCTCTTGGATCGAGCTTTGGGATGGAGTGTCCCGGGACAGCAACTGAGGGACCGGGGGGTGCACGGGTGCGTGCGGAGCGAATGGATGCTGATTTTCCCATGAGGTTGTGCTTCTGTAGCGCATCGAGGGGGTCGCGGATCCCATTACCCGTTGTGCACTTTCATACTACGGGGTGATTTGAGTGTCATATGTAATCTCTTACATGAGAGTCGGCACTAGCGTCTGCAGCCCGTACTCTTCCAAATGGCCACATTATTATTTTATCCCTTGCATTGGCGTGAGTTTTGGTACACTCTAATGTCGTCTTCAAGAACTAGATGAATGAAAACTTTTCCTCCGTACGGGTACCCCATCGATTGTGCCTATATTAATAAACATCGGTGTATACTTTTAGCAAGTTCTAATGTTAGAAGGGCTTATTTGTATTTTGGAATAAGATGTGTCCTTTCTATAGAAAGTTCTATTCAAGTGACGGATCGTGTCTATATTAAAAAACCTTGGTTCATGTCTATTTTGTGCTTTCTGTAGAAAGCTCTATTCAAGTGACGAATCGTGTCTATATTCAAAAACCTTGATCCATGTCTAAGGTATTGTGTTTTTTTTCGGAACGGTCAAAATCTATTTTGGGAAAGATTCATGTCTATTTTTGGTAGGTTCCACTATCTAAAGGTATGGTCCCTAACTTCGTAAAGGCCCATGTCTATTTTTGGCAGGTTCCACTATCTGAAGGCATGGTCCCTAACTTTGTAAGGGCCCATGTCTATTTTGGGATAGCTATATTTTTAGAAGGGTCCATGTCTACTTTCGAAAAGTTCCATTTCTAGGGGCCGAGACCCAAGTGACAGCAGTAGATATTGAAATTCCTTAGGAGGCAAGTTTTTGGTTCCCGTCGATCAGGATGTCCGTTTGGCACGAAACTCTGCATGCCCCACCGAAATCGTGCAAGGAATTCATTTTTGAAGTCGGAATTTAGTTTTGAGATTCCAATTTTTTTGTTAATTTTTTTATTTCAGCGCATTCAATATGCCGAGCGACATCGAACGTGCCGGGGGTTACCCTGGAAGAACCTCGTCGGGTTGTCCATGGTTGCTTAAGAATGCCCACGCCCATTGCCTGGGGTGCCTACGGGGGTTGCCCACACCTGTTGCCTAAGATTGCCTTCGATGGGTGTCTGGGCATGTCCACGCCATGGCCCATGCCCACGGTTGCCCATGGGGGTCTCCCACATATGACCACGCCCGTTGCCACGGGTTGCCCATGCACAGGCCATGCTTGCATGTCCCATGCCCATGGCTTGCCCAAGCCTATTCCCACGGGTTGCCCATGCACACAGGTCATGCTTGCACGACCCATGCTCAAGGCTTGCCCACGGCCGTAAGGTGCCTTTTCCAGACGGATTTCCAAAATGAGGCCGTTTTGAGGGGGAAATTTGATCTTTCTCATGAAAAAGCATGCGGGGGCAATTTAGGGGGCCCATTCGGGCGCTCCTGGGGTTCTGCTCTCGCATTTAACGATTGGGGCACTTTGCTCTCGGACCGAGCATCGTGATGGAGTGTCCCGGGGCACAAACTGAGGGATTGGTGGGTGCATGAGTGCGTGCAGAGTGAACGGATGCTGATTTTCCCATGAGGTAATGCTTTCGTAGCGCATCGAGGGGGTCGCGAATCCCATTACCCGTTGCACACTTTCATACTATGGGGTGATTTGAGTGCAATACGTAATCTCAGACATGAGAGTCGGTACTAGCATCCGCAGTCCGTACTCTTTCGATCGGCCATATTATTATTGTCCCTTGCATTGGCATGAGTTTTGGTACAATCTAATATCGTCTTCAAGAACTAGATGGATGAAAACTTTTCCTCCGTACGGGTACCCCATCGATTGTGCCTATATTTATAAACATCGGTGTATACTTTTGGCAAGTTCTAATGTTAGAAGGGTTTATTTGTATTTTGGAATAAGATGTGTCCTCTCTGTAGAATGTTCTATTCAAGTGACGGATCGTGTCTATATTCAAAAACCTTGGTATATGTATATTTGTGTCCTTTCTGTAGAAAGCTCTATTCAAGTGGCAGATCGTGTCTAAATTCAAAAACCTTAGTCCATGTCTAAGGTAGTGTGTTTTTATTTCGGAAAGTTCCATATCTATTTTGGTAAAGATTCATGTCTATTTTTGGCAGGTTCCACTATCTGAAGGTATGGTCCCTAACTTCGTAAAGGCCCATGTCTATTTTTGGAAGGTTCCACTATCTGAAGGTATGGTCCTTAACTTTGTAAGGGCCCATGTCTATTTTGGTATAGCTATATTTTTAGAAGGGTCCATGTCTACTTTTGGAAAGTTCCACTTCTAGGAGCCGATACCCAAGTGACAACAGTAGATATTGAAATTCCCTGGGGAGGCAAGTTTTTGGTTCCCATCGATATGGACGTCCGTTTGGAATTTAGTTTCATGATTCTAATTTTTTTTGATAATTTTTTTATTTCAGCGAATTCAATATACCGGGCAACATCGAACGTGCCCACATACCAATGGATGGAGGTCGATTGAGATTGTGAGCCCCATCAAAATTGCACAAGGAATTCATTTTTTAAGTCAGATTTCACTTTTGAGATTCAAATTCATTTTTAGTAGTTTGTCCATGCTCGCTTGTTACCTAGGATTGTCGGGGGTTGCCTAGAAAGAACCTCATCGGGTTGCCTAGGATTTCCCATGCCCGTTGCCTCGGATTGCTCATGCCGGGGTTGTCTAGGTAGAACCTCGTCGGGTTGCCCATGATTGCCCATGGTGGTTGCCTAGGATTGCCCATGCCGACCCTTGTCAGGTTGCCCATGGCTGCCTACGGTTGCCCACGGTTGCCAGGAAAGAACCCTGTCGGGTTGCCCATGGTTGCCTAGGATTGCACATGCCGGGTGCTAGGGGTTGCCTAGGAAAAATCTCATCTGGTTGCCCATGGTTGCCTAGGAATGCCCACGCCCGTTGCCTGGGGTGCCCACGGGGGTTGCCCACGCTCGTTGCCTAGAATTGCCCACGATGGGTGCCTGGGCATGCCCACTCCATGGCCCAGGCCCACGGTTGCCCACTGGGGTCTTCCACGTATGCCCATGCTCATTGCCACGGGTTGCCCATGCACACAGGCCATGCTTGCACGGCCCATGCCCATGGCGGTTGCCTTGGCTTGCCCATGCCATGGCCCATGCCCAACTCCCGTTGCCCACGGTTACCTACGGGGGTCACCCACGTATGCCCAACTCCCGTTACCCATGGCTTTCCCACGGCCATTGCCTTGGCTTGCCCATGCCATGGCCCATGCCCAACTCCCGTTGCCCACGGGGGTCGCCCACGGCTTGCCCATGCCTGTTGCCATGGGTTGCCCATGCACAGGCCATGCTTGCACGGCCCATGCCCACGCCTTGCCCACAGCCGTTGCCTTGGCTTGCCCATGCCAAGGCCCATGCCCAACTCTCATTGCCCATGGTTGTCCACGGGGGTTGCCATGTATGCCCACTCCCATTGCCACGGATTGCCCATGCACAGGTAATGCTTGCACGGCCCATGCCTACGGCTTGCCCACAGCCGTTGCCTTGGCTTTCCCATGCGTGGCCCATGCACGATTTCCATTGCCCACAGTTGCCCACAGGGGTAGCCTACGGCTTGCCCATACACAGGCCATGCTTGCACGGCCCATGCCCATGGCTTGCCAATTGCCGTTGCCTTGGCTTGCCCATGCCATGGCTCATGCCCAACTCCCGTTGCCCAGGATTGCCCACGGGGGTCGCCCACATATGCCCACGCTCATTGCCACGGGTTGCCCATGCACAGGCCATGCTTGCACGGCCCATGCCCACGGTTTGCCTACAGCCATTGTCTTGGCTTGCCCATGCCATGGCCCATGCCCAACTCAAATTGCCCACGGTTGCCCATGGCGGTCGGCCACGTATGCCCACATCAGTTGCCGCGGGTTGCACACTCCCGTTGCCACGGTTGCCCATGTACAGGCCGTGCTTGCATGGCCCATGCCCACGGCCGTTGCCTTGGCTTGCCCATGCCATGGCCCATGCCTAACTCCCATTGCCCAGGATTGCCCACGGGGTCGCCCACGTATGCCCATGCCCGTTTCCATGGGTTGCCCATGTTGGATTGTATACTAAAAGTCTAGCTTTAGTATGAACAATGTCATAACAATATTTGAAATGAGAATCATTGATCATATGATTGCATCTTATAATTTATTTTATATGCATGATGCAATAGTCCATTTACTTTATACTGTAGATAATATGTTGTGCGACAACACGCAGAAGATCATATTATCGATTTCCTTATAAAGTATAAACAGATGCTCACAACTGAGATAGACGGGGACTCTCTATCGGTATGGTTGTAGTGTGGTTTGGTATTAGCTTGTCTTGGCTATAGAATCACATTAGTGCACTTATGTGTATTGAGCAGGACCGCTTGAGATCGTTCTTCTTATACTGACTATATAGTAGAACTTGATCTCTGTTATTATGGAAGTTCGTGCTCTTAATCCCTATACAATAACCTCGACACGTATGGCAGTATGTATTTCTTTGATTCATCAATGGGTGAGATTTAAAAGTATTAAATCAATATACTCTGTGAGTTGGGAAGTAGTGTTGTCTCTATGGCATGCTGTTGATTGTAGAAGGAATCCATGTCCGACATAGGTTGATGATGTCCCCTTGAGGAGCTCATAAGGTTTATCATGTAAATCTTGCAAGTGGATTAATTTCCGGCATGATAATAAGGTTGAGTGGTACTACTCTCGGATGAGATATTAATTAATTTAAGTTGTCAGTAACTTAATTAATTAATGGACATTGTATATCTTAAACATGGGGAGACCATCGGGCTTATAATAAGAAGGAGCCCAGAACATAATTTTGGGATTGGACGGGTAGTGCAGTAATAATATTTTAGTGGACTATATTATTATTATTGGATTTAATTAAAAGCTTTGGGCTAAGCTTAGTTAATTAAATTCAATTGAGGCCCAGCCCAATTTCTCCTCCTGGTCCCTGCTGTAGCCCAACTATATAAGTCATCTCAGCTCCTGTTAACCCTAAGTCAGTGCCTCATTTGACAGTTAGAAAAGAACAGGAGCAGATTGAGAGAATCATGCTGATTGTTGCCCACACAACAGCAGGATTCGACTTGGGACATACAGCAGAAGATTGAGAGGTGGTTCTCTGCAATGGTTCATCCTCTACATCAACCCAGAAGTATGGTAAACAAGTTTATATTCGCTTCCGCTGATTGTTTGCCTGATTTCCTTAACGGATCACGTTGAACCACACGATCCAATTGCCAACAATTGGTATCAGAGCAATGGTTTTGTGGTGAAACGTGAGACATTAGGTACTGTTTACGTGCTATACGTGGATTTCTAATTGTATAGATAGCATGTGAATTAGGATTTGAATAATTATGTATTATTTGTGAAAGATCCTATTATAATAATCGTTGATATTAAGCATGAAGAAAGGGTTTTTATATGAGTGAATTATCCATATATTATATGTGCTTTTATCGATGATTTTGGCATGAACTGCTGTGACGAAGTACGAGTCGAGACATTGGCCAGAAACATGGCTGTCGATCGAAGACAGTCAAGTGGTGTGACTGTTCAGTCGATGGCTGGAGTTTTTACAGACTACGTCGGGGGCGACTGAACTTTGTCGGATCTGCGTCCATCTTCAAAGACTCCCAGAACCAGCTATCGATTCGACCAGAAAAGCAGCCTGCAATCTCATCCATCAGCCGCATCCGTATCAAGCCTCGCGACAAGCGTTCACGAGTCAGCTGTTGGATCCGGCGAGGCATCTGATTATTGCGAGCGAGTCGCTTCCAGTTCGGAGCAGGGCTCCGATGCGGGATTAGGCAGTGAGTCGAAGCTGACTGAAGTCGAACTTGCAAGAGCGCCGAAGAAAATCGGCGACGCGCGATAGACCTAGGGAGGTTCTGATCGGGCCTATTAAACTTACCGGAGCGGGATTTGGTTGAGTTCTTCTGCCGATCAAGTCCTGCAGATTCTGGGACAGGCCTGGAGGGCTTCTGGTCGGAGTCAAAGATGGCTTTTGGTGAAATCGTGGTGGATCGGTGGTGCTGCAAAAGGTGGGCTGTCGGGGCAAGTCGATTCCGGCAGTGAGTGATAGTGAACGATCGGGCCTGCCAAGGCCGGCGATTGGCAGCAGCGTCGGATCTGTCGCCTGGCGCGTAGGACGAAGGCTGAGGGCTTCTTGGCAGGCGGGCGCAGCTGGGGCTCCACGGCAATCGGCTGGCGGTTGAGGGCGGTCGTCTTCACGGAGGCTGGAGCGGTGACTCTAGTTGCAACGATGATAGCATGGCAGTGGTCGGCGGCAGCGCTGATGGGCAGGAGACGGTGAATGCTCGGCGCCGGTGATAGCTTTGCGATGTCTTCTTGACTACGCCAGGCGAGAAATAGGGCAGCAGGGGATGTTGGGCTGTGATGAGAGTGAAAATTAGCGTGTTTTAGTGTCCAATTGAACACCTATTTGATTGATATTGTTGTAATATATTAGCACAAATGCCTTATATTTGATATATGTGAGAAAAAGGTGCACTTAAGGTGTTTTATTGTGTTTTAGGTGGAAAAAGGATAAAAAAGTGCAAGGTTGGAAAAAAGGTGCAATTTGTGCAAGGATGATGAAAAACACACGTCCAACTTTCATAATTTTTCTGTGTTGAATGTGGAGATCAAAACTGATGGTGTGATACATGGTTGGAAAACCACTGAAAAGAGGATCGTTTTGGCGTAAAAAACACTACAATCGAGTTCCAAACGAAGAAGTTATGAGCAAAATGGTAACGTCGCGCGAGCTGTGCCGAACAGAACTGTTTTGTTACTTTCTATGGCTTTTTGCACATTCAAATCTCGGAATTTTTTGGAGTTATTTATATGGATAGAAAGCCAAGGAAGAGAGGATCGCGTAAGCGTAAATATTATTAAATTCGGAACTCGGATGTGAAAGTTATACGCGAAACGGTGAGACCGCGCAAATCTGTTCGACCTTCATTGACGTCGAATTGAGCTGCTGGACAGCTTAAACGTCTGATTTCGTTCGGTTTCGACTTCCATTACTCAATTTCCGACATTTCCACTTCAATCACACTTCAATACAGCCAAGAAACAACACTCAACAGCATTTGATTCCTTGTGATTCTTGAAGAAGCATCAAACAACCATCTACTTTCATTAAAAATGAAGATGAAAGTGATGTGAAAACAACTCTACCTACAAGATCACTTGTCTTATGCATGGAAGAGCTTTCAATGACTCACCACCACCTGCCAATTCATTTGTTTATGCATGGAAGATGCCTTCTTCATCATTCAAGCCACCAACAAGGCATCCATGGAAGCACTATATAAAGGGCAGCAACATACACTCCATGACATCCCATTGACATCCCACACCACAACACACACTCAAAGAGAGAAGAGGGGGGCAGCTGCAAGTGCAGCTTGCTGCACTTGCAGCAGCAGCAAGCAGCAACGTTGTGAGGGAGGAATCAAGCAAGAGAGAAGAGGAGGAGGAGCTACACATGGAGATTCAAGTCCGATCAGCCCATTCTTGTGCTAGAGGACATGAAGCTTCAAGTAAGATCATTCCACTTCTCCATGGTTGTTCTTGAATCAATCATGGAGTAGATCCTCTTATGGTAGTTCTTAGATTATGAAAGTTTCATGAATTAATTTATCTTTCGTGTGTAAAACTACGACAACACTACTTGTGATTTAGTTTATATAAGATTGCACGTTTTTAATCCATACTCACAGTCGTTTTGTGCATCGTTAATCGTTGTGTAGAGTCTGAATACATAACATGGTTATCGATTGAGTGCGTTCACTGCTGAGCAGAGTTTGTCGTTATAATTCTAAGTGAAGGGATTCCGAAGTTTTATTAGAACTATCTTATATAAATACTTGTTAATTGAATCATAGCGTATTCGGGTTATCAAGTAGGACAAAGAGTATTATTTCATAGTACCTATAAAGGGAGATCATATCGGGTTAAAGTACCAATCCTAGGGGGAAATAATTGATACTGATAGTACCTAGAAAGGGGAGTGGAATTATATCTCTTGCTCCAAGGATATTCACACGATGCACACGTATATCTACTTGTGTCTATAGAGTAGAAATACATGGTTTAGTGATGCGTTCATAAATCACAAGGCAGAGTCGGGTAATATCACACGGAAGATGAATTAATGAGTGAAACCGGATGATCTTAGAACTACCTACTTTCTTGTTTGCTCACAACTTCATTAACGTTGCTGTTACTTTATTTTATTTCATTTTTATCTTGTTATTCATCCACAAATTCACTACCATTACACTCTCCATGATAGTCTTGATTAACTAGAATATAATCAAATTGATAGTTATCCGTCCTTGGATTCGATATTCACTTGGTCACCTTTTGCGACTACAATTGATATCCTTAACCTTGGGGATTAATATTGTGCGCTGAAAAAGCGACGATCAAGTTCTTGGCGCCGTTGCCGGGGACGACATATATTATCTTTTGATTATTTCTAGCTTTATTAAGACTATCATCCACAAAGGAGGATCAAACCTCCAACCATAATCCACTTTCTTTCCTCTATCCTACCTATGGAATCACATTTTTATGATATGTGGAACTTCACCCTGTCTAATGAAGAATTTGAAGATTTATCTAATGATGTATGTATTGACCACATCGATGCTAGAAGGAATGTTGATCATACAGATTTATCCAAGCAGTTGGAGGACCTTAAATTGATGATGAGGCAGATGAACGATAACATGAATCAACTTATACAGAAATGTGAAGATAATGCCATCACACAATACGAGGGAAGGTTGAATGAGACCACTGATGATTTGGAAGAGCCAACTAATCGATTCGACCAACATCTAGGTAACTCAACCTGGCCCTTAGGTCAAATACAGCTCGAAGATCATTTCGACCACCATGTGCCTATTTCGACTAGATCTTCAGGTCAAATTGAGGTCGAATCAAACATACAGGATGAGAATGAACTACTTGCCCAATTCGACCATTACGTACCTGTTCTGACTAGAACAATTGGTCGAATTGATGATGAATTGACCCATTCATCACCTGTGTCTTCACCGAGCACTCCTAAAGATGTGATCATTACTCTAGTACCATTACATGAGCAGAATACTGAGCTTACAATGGAGAAGAAGTGGGAAAGAGCAAAAGAGTTAGGAGCAGAGAAGCTTAAACTGCAGATGGATAATGACGATGTGGCTTTCTCTCTTGATCATGAAATGAAGATGCCCATGGAGATTCAATCATACAAAAGCATATATGTGATTTCTAACTTGTTTAATCTTGATTTTTCTAAGACAGATGACTCTGAATTTAAATGGAAGATTAACAAAGAGGTGTCCATACAGACATGGGAGGAAGGAAGTTCCAACGATCATATCTTTGTGACCAAGAAAGGTGAGGTGTTAAGAATAGACAGGAAGAGGAAAAGAAAGTATTTAAAGGTGAGGATGCGAGAAGACCGTCCTCCGATCAAGTAACCTACAAAGGTTACATCCGTCGTGACTTTTCGACGTTAAACATAAGCGCTTGTTGGGGGCTTTCCCTTCCGTTTTATTGCTTTATTTCATTTGTGTGAGTAAGAAATCTTTATATTTAAAGTGCTTACTTATCGACAATTACATCTCTTTGCAAACTTAGTTTCAACTATATAGTTTCTACTAAGTTTGGGGGGGTGTGATGTACTTACCTTGATAAGCACCGATCGTATAATTTTTTCTTTGTAACGTTTGTTAGGGGAGTTACAAATTTTTATAACTTGCCTAATGTTTAGTTTTTTTTTGTTTGAGTTTTGTTTTGAGTGATTGCGGAGTTACTCATGATTGATAAGTTTTAGGATTGATTCTTTCGATTGATGAATCCTTTGACGTTGAGGAGTGCTTGACCTTTAATGATAGAAAAAAGTAAAAGAGTGGCAAAAAGAGTTCTACGCTGCGGAGCTCGTGTATACGTTGAAGAAAAATCAGGTGCCCTCGTTTCCTTTTTCTAATATTCCTATGTGCTTGTAAGAGTAAAAAGTTGTGTTTATTGTGGTGATCAAAATGAGCTGATATTGTTAAAATTGTCTTGGAAATTCATATGCTCTTGAAATTGATGAAGGAATTGTACTTGAGTTATATTGCGATATGAAGTTCTATGTATACTTGTGGGATATTACTTACCATGAAAGGTGCTCTGTTACTTGTTAAAAACTCATGTGAGATTTTGAGCCTTATTGATCATGTTACATAATCACATGATATTTCTTTTCTGGAGAGTATCATTCTTGTGCGTGTATTCTAGAACTTGCCTTGAGTCTCCTTGAATATTCGAGTTTAGTTTAGTGGATTATGGAAATGATATTAGGCCATCTTTGATATTTAACCCATATTTTTCCATATACTTTACCTGAAATCATTAAATCCCTAGTCAGCCCGTTTGAGCCTTTTTAAATCCATTCTTTTGATGAGAGTGGTGATTTGAGGGATGATAAGGATGATCTTAAAGAAGAAAATTCATGAAGTAGTGCTTAAATCTAGTACTTCATGGAATCAAATACCCTAGGGTAGTGCTTAAATCTAGTACCCTATGGAGGATGTGAGAGGTAGTGCCCGAAACTGGTACCTCCAAAGAAAAAAAAAGGTGAAGAAAAGGAAAATAATGGAGTTGAAGAATTAGAAAAAGTTGTAAAAATATGTTGTGCTTGATTGAAGTGATGAGGAAGAATGAAAGATCGAGAGAGACTGCAGCTTTATTGATCCAAGTTTTGAGTCACTTATCCACATATTCCAAAGAACATATCTTACAACCTATAAAAGACCTTTTTGATCCATGATCTACTAGCTACAAGTAAAAGGAGAGTTGAGAAAATAGGCAAGCTTATGGTTACACATGCATTTGAATTGAATCTGAGCGCAAAAACCTTAACCTATAAGTGTGCATCTTTACACTTGAATGCGAGTGATATATACACCCAGTGAGAACATGTTAATAGAGCATTTGAATTGGTAGTGATTGTCTTAACTTGTATTCTATGAATTAATTATTACATGTAATAAGAGTTGCATGTCCTAAGTTGATGACAATTGTATTTTGAATAGGGTGTTGGTCATAATCCTTGTTTCCCTGCTAATTTTCTAACTCTCTCGATCTTTATTTTTATTTTGTTGCCTCGGGACGAGCAACGGGTAAGTTTGGGGGATTGATGAGAGTGAAAATTAGCGTATTTTAGTGTCCAATTGAACACCTATTTGATTGATATTGTTGTAATATATTAGCACAAATGCCTTATATTTGATATATGTGAGAAAAAGGTGCACTTGAGGTGTTTTATTGTGTTTTAGGTGGAAAAAGGATAAAAAAGTGCAAGGTTGGAAAAAAGGTGCAATTTGTGCAAGGATGATGAAAAACACACGTCCAACTTTCATAATTTTTCTGTGTTGAATGTGGAGATCAAAACTGATGGTGTGATACATGGTTGGAAAGCCACTGAAAAGAGGATCGTTTTGGCGTAAAGAACACTACAATCGACTTCCAAACGAAGAAGTTATGAGCAAAATGGTAACGTCGCGCGAGCTGTGCCGAACAGAACTGTTTTGTTACTTTCTATGGCTTTTTGCACATTCAAATCTCGGAATTTTTTGGAGTTATTTATATGGATAGAAAGCCAAGGAAGAGAGGATCGCGTAAGCGTAAATATTATTAAATTCGGAACTCGGATGTGAAAGTTATACGCAAAACGGTGAGACCGCGCAAATCTGTTCGACCTTCATTGACGTCGAATTGAGCTGCTGGACAGCTTAAACGTCTGATTTCGTTCGGTTTCGACTTCCATTGCTCAATTTCCGACATTTCCACTTCAATCACACTTCAATACAGCCAAGAAACAACACTCAACAGCATTTGATTCCTTGTGATTCTTGAAGAAGCATCAAACAACCATCTACTTTCATTAAAAATGAAGATGAAAGTGATGTGAAAACAACTCTACCTACAAGATCACTTGTCTTATGCATGGAAGATGCTTTCAATGACTCACCACCTCCTGCCAATTCATTTGTTTATGCATGGAAGATGCCTTCTTCATCATTCAAGCCACCAACAAGGCATCCATGGAAGCACTATATAAAGGGCAGCAACATACACTCCATGACATCCCATTGACATCCCACACCACAACACACACTCAAAGAGAGAAGAGGGGGGCAGCTGCAAGTGCAGCTTGCTGCACTTGCAGCAGCAGCAGGCAGCAACGTTTTGGGGGAGGAATCAAGCAAGAGAGAAGAGGAGGAGGAGCTACACATGGAGATTCAAGTCCGATCAGCCCATTCTTGTGCTAGAGGACATGAAGCTTCAAGTAAGATCATTCCACTTCTCCATGGTTGTTCTTGAATCAATCATGGAGTAGATCCTCTTATGGTAGTTCTTAGATTATGAAAGTTTCATGAATTAATTTATCTTTCGTGTGTAAAACTACGACAACACTACTTGTGATTTAGTTTATATAAGATTGCATGTTTTTAATCCATACTCACAGTCGTTTTGTGCATCGTTAATCGTTGTGTAGAGTCTGAATACATAACATGGTTATCGATTGAGTGCGTTCACTGCTGAGCAGGGTTTGTCGTTATAATTCTAAGTGAAGGGATTCCGAAGTTTTATTAGAACTATCTTATATAAATACTTGTTAATTGAATCATAGCGTATTCGGGTTATCAAGTAGGACAAAGAGTATCATTTCATAGTACCTATAAAGGGAGATCATATCGGGTTAAAGTACCAATCCTAGGGGGAAATAATTGATACTGATAGTACCTAGAAAGGGGGGTGGAATTATATCTCTTGCTCCAAGGATATTCACACGATGCACACGTATATCTACTTGTGTCTATAGAGTAGAAATACATGGTTTAGTGATGCGTTCATAAATCACAAGGCAGAGTCGGGTAATATCACATGGAAGATGAATTAATGAGTGAAACCGGATGATCTTAGAACTACCTACTTTCTTGTTTGCTCACAACTTCATTAACGTTGCTGTTACTTTATTTTATTTCATTTTTATCTTGTTATTCATCCACAAATTCACTACCATTACACTCTCCATGATAGTCTTGATTAACTAGAATATAATCAAATTGATAGTTATCCGTCCTTGGATTCGATATTCACTTGGTCACCTTTTGCGACTACAATTGATATCCTTAACCTTGGGGATTAATATTGTGCGCTGAAAAAGCGACGATCAGGCTGATGGGCTCAATTTTATTGAGTTGTTTTATGGGCCCAATTTTTCTAAAATGCTATAGGGCTGCCTACCAGTTGGGTTTTTTTTAATTAAATGTTTTGGGCTGTGGTTATGGGCCCAATTTTAATTAAATGGTAATGGCTGCTAGGTTAATGCTAGTTTTAATTAATTGTGGGAATAATGTTGGGCCGTATTTAAATATTGGGCTAGACCTTAATGCAGAAATGGGCGGGTAAATGGGCTTAATTATTTAATTAATGGGCTGCTCATTTTATGCTAATAATGTTTGGGTCAGCTGGGCCTATTTAATTGATCCCATATTTTATGCAATTAATTAATGTTATATAACTGATTAATTGATTTAATTATCAATTATTGTTGTATATATGAAAGGCATGTTCTATGTGATTTATTTATTTAAATTGCTGTTAATAGAAGCATGTCTAGATGTATATTTTATTTCTGAATATTACATACATGTGGAGAAACCCTCAGTATTAAATAACTAAGTGGGAGAGGGAATTGGTAATAAATTCCCGCGGCCTCCATTATTGGTTTGTTAGCAATGTGAATAGACTTGCGCGTCGGCATTAGAGCCTTCCTCCCCATCTGATGAGTTTATTCATGGATTGCTGGAACAGACTTCATTAAATAATTACGTTTGTAATGTGATGCATATGAACTTGCGCGTTGGCTTTGACCTTCCTCCCTATCAGATGAGTTTGTATGCGGTTCACTGGTACAAACTTGTAATTGATGACTGTAGGAAGTTATCCGAGCGCATGTGTACTTCTCTATCTGTAAGGCACATAAGCTTGGGCCGCGAACTTGGGGTCAAATAATGGTGTACACTTAGATGTAAATAATAAGTATCCTCCCCATCGGAGTCACTGCTTTTATTTGCATGGCTAAAGAGGAACCGACTATTAATTATTTTGTCATAAAGTTAGGTTGACAAATGAAATTAATGGGTAAAACCTTCTCTTGTAAATATTCAGGTTTGTAAACGTCCACACTATCGTGGCTTGCAGACTCACGGTGCTTGAGATTTTGAGGGAATCAATATAAAAGAATAAAATTTGAAGATTTGATCAGTAAGTTTATTTGTGATTCTCTGAACTTCGAATGGTTTTATTTCACTAATTGTTAACTAAAAGACATTATATTTACTTGTCCAAATTAGATGATTAGAAAAGAATCTTGGTTTTGAAAATTATTGCTTAAGAAAATACATGTGTATTCTCACAAAGGACGTCTCATAATGCCTATTAAAGTCTCTAGTGAAGAGATGAGAGGTTCATAGAAATATGATGGTCTCATGTAACTCTTCAGATACTTGAGTAAATTAAAAGGCAGAAGATCATGGTTGAATTGATGAATGAACTGGAAAAGCTTGGAATAGAAATTGAAAGGGAAACCTAAATCAATTTATTCTTCACAATTTGCTTGGATGTTTTGAGCAAGTTCTACCTGAAATACGAGAGATTGTAAATGGTGGGAAAACTTCTGACAAAACATGTGGCAAAGGAAAGCCATTTTTCATCATGATGTGAACAAGTTTAATATCTTATTTACTAATGGTTTAAACACGATTAGTGATGGCATCTACTGACACGAAGTGTGTAGATACTGGAATCACTAAATGTTTATCACTGAGTAAGGATAAGATTGTTAATAACATGGGTAAAACTACAAAGATAGTGGCTATTATAGTGGGAGTTGTTTATTTATCTCATGATAAGAATAAACGATTGATTATGAGAAATTGTCTTTACGTACGTTTCATAGAAAGAATTTAATTTCGGTTTCTATGCATTAACGGATGGATACTTCATTTTATTTAAATGACATGGGCATAGTAATGAGGAATGAGGCTATAATCCGTTAAAGTACATTGGTGGATAAAAAGTATACTCTTGAATCATGTACATCCCACAGATGTAATAAATAGTAATTAAATAATGCATCTTCTAATATTAGTAAGAGAAAGGAACCTTCGGAAATGAACTAAACATACATTTGGCGTCTATGACTAATTCATTTTACTTGAGTAGGATTCAAAAGTTGATAGCCGATAGACCGTAAGGTTTATCTGAAGTGGAAACTATCGGACTTGCGAGTCTTGCTTGGAAGTGAAAATGATTAACTGCCTTTTCAAGGCTGTGGGGTGTAGAGCCAAAGATATATATGTTGGAATTAGTTCATTCTAATTCAAGTGAACATAATATTATCCAGGCGAGAGGTGGTTATGAATATTCGAAGATTATTCTGGAAACCAATATATTTATATGATACACTGCATGTCTAAGTTCTTTGATTAATTCAAGAATTGTAAGGCTGGTACAGTGAAGCGTCATGGAAAATATATTAAGTCATTACGATTCAATCATGATGGCGAATACC
This sequence comes from Pogostemon cablin, assembly GCA_023678885.1. NCBI lineage: Eukaryota > Viridiplantae > Streptophyta > Magnoliopsida > Lamiales > Lamiaceae > Pogostemon > Pogostemon cablin. The sequence goes on from CM042955.1 coordinate 47,033,282, forward strand.
TCTTGGGATAGTTTGGAGCTATTGATTAGAAGTTGAGATTAAATCTCAAGTTGACTACACCGGGTATGCCCCAATCTGAATGGTGTGGTGGATAGAAAGAATAAGGCTCTTATGGTTATGATTAGATAGATGATGAATTATTTGGAATAATTAAAATTCATTTTATGGATATGCCCTAGAAACAGTAATTCGTAAAACACTTGTCTGTTTGTGGGACATCCTTGAAAAATGAAGGTTGATTTATTTAGTCCAAAAGATCGAAGGGTGACTGTTAACACAAACACCAAATTTTTGGAAAAAGACTATGTAATAAATCACAAGCCTATGTATAAGTTGTTCTAAAGGAAGTGAGAGGAAAATACTAAGTATAAGTACCAAGTGTACAAGAGGATATACCACAAGGTAAACTGCAACGCGTGTCACGTCTGATACACAATTACATGTAGTGCCTTGTCTTAGTGGGAGGGTTGTTTGACAACCCATAAAATATATGTTTTGGGAAAGTCGTAAGACTTGATCCCTAGTGAACATGGTATTATCCCACGGATACGACGCAGCACTGCATGATGAAAATGCGGAATCTTAGTAAGTTGCAATGAATGTTGAAATAGAATCTACGAATTCTAAATTAAGTCCGGGAACTTGAAGGACCACTAAATAGTGTAAAAGCCATTGGAAGTGGTCATAGGAAATAAAAGAGGATCATACGGTAAGGTGAAAACCCTTGGAAGCAAAGCTTGTTGCGAAAAGGTGTACTCAGAAAGAAATGGTTCGATTATGAGGACACATGTTCGTTGGTAGCTATGCTTATATTGATTCGGATTCTTTTATTGCTGCTATGAGGAACAACAAATAGATGTCAAAGACAGCTTTCCTGATTGGAAGTCTTGAGGAAAACATCTATGCGAAGCAACCAGAGTGATTCAATGCAAAGTACTAATAGCATTTTGATAGAAAGCTTAAAATTGTCCAGCGATGGACTAAAGCAAGCTTTAAGATCATGAAGCATCTGTTTTGATTAGGTAATCCAGTGGCATGGATTTAAATAAATGAGCGGATGAGTCTTATGTGTTGTAAAGAGTGACGGAAATGTGGTGGTGTTTCTTGTACTATACGTAGATAGTATCTTGCTCATTGGAGACAATGAAATAGTATTATCGGGCGTATGGGTACGGTTAATAAAGCGGTAGAGATGAAGGACTTAAGAAAGGCAAAATATATCCTTTTGATCACGGTAATACGGATCACAGAAAGGACATTATGCTTATCTCAAGTTTCATAAAATGATACAGTCCATACTCGTTTAGCATGTGAATTTATCTAAGTAAATGTGTCTTTGAGACACAAAAAGAAGATAAAGTAGATGAAAGCCGTTCCTTATGCTTCGGCGAATAAGGAAGCTTAATCTAAAGAATGCTATGAACGAAGTTAGATATCTGTTTTGCTGAACGCATGAACAGAAGGTATCAACGTAACCCGGAACAAGAATGATGAACTGTAGTAAGACATATATAAAGTGCCTGAGAAGGACTAGAATTATATGTGGATTTACTAAATAGATTCACTGCTTCTTGTGGATTACGTAGATTTGGATTTTTTTTAGTCAGATTGGATGGCAGTAAATTCTCTTCAAAGGTTATGTGTTTAATCTTAGGAAGTAGAGTCATAATGTGGAGGAGTGTTATATAGAAATATATTTCAGACTCCGGACTCCATCATGGAAAGATGATGAATTGGAGCCTATGAGGCAGCCAAAGTATCTATATGACTCTAGAAACTTCATGATGGGCTTTGAAGTGTTTCTAAGTTTGCCCAAGGTAATCACAATTTACATTGATGATATTGGTGCAGTTGCAAACTTGAAGAAATCACAAGTCTATAAGGCAATTAAACACATGGAGCGCGAGTACCACCTGTTACGAGAAATCGTATGATGAGGGGAAGGTTGTTGTCACTTAGATTGCATCGGATGATGACCTAGTAAACCATTTACAAGGACCTTAAGGCGAGAGCTTTTAATGGTCGTGTAGTGAAAGTAGGAATCAGATGTATGGCAGAAGACATGACAGCATAGTCTTTTAGTATATGTGGGAGATTGTAGGATTGTATACTAAAAGTCTAGCTTTAGTATGAACAATGTCATAACAATATTTGAAATGAGTTTCATTGATCATATGATTGCATCTTATAATTTATTTTATATGAATGATGCAATAGTCCATTTACTTTATACTGTAGATAATATGTTGTGCGACAACACGCAGAAGATCATATTATCGGTTTCCTTATAAAGTATAAACAGATGCTCACAACTGAGATAGACGGGGACTCTCTATCGGTATGATTGTAGTGTGGTTTAGCATTAGCTTGTCTTGGCTATAGAATCACATTAGTGCACTTATGTGTATTGAGCAGGACCGCTTGAGATCGTTCTTCTTATACTGAATATATAGTAGAACTAGATCTCTGTTATTATGGAAGTTCGTGCTCTTAATCCCTATACAATAACCTCGACACGTAGGGCAGTATGTATTTCTTTGATTCATCAATGGGTAAGATTTAAAAGTATTGAATCAATATACTAGGTGAGTTGGGAAGTAGTGCTGTCTCTATGGTGTATTGTTGATTGTAGAAGGAATCCATGTCCGACATAGGTTGATGATGTCCCCTTGAGGAGCTCATAAAGTTTATCATGTAAATCTTACAAGTGGATTAATTTTCGGCATGATAATAAGGTTGAGTGGTACTACTCTCGGATGAGATATTAATTAATTTGAGTTGTCAGTAACTTAATTAATTAATGGACATTGTATATCTTAAACATGGGAAGACCATCGAGCTTATAATAAGAAGGAGCCCAGAACATAATTTTGGGATTGAACGGGTAGTGCAGTAATAATATTTTAGTGGACTATATTATTATTATTGGATTTAATTAAAAGCTTTTGGCTAAGCTTGGTTAATTAAATTCAATTGAGGCCCAGCCCAATTTCTCCTCCTAGTCCCTGCTGTAGCCCAACTATATAAGTCATCTCAGCTCCTATTAACCCTAAGTCAGTGCCTCATTTGACTGTTAGAAAAGAAAAGGAGCAGATTGAGAGAATCCTGCGGATTGTTGCCCACACAACAGCAGGATTCGACTTGGGACATACAGCAGAAGATTGAGAAGTGGTTCTCTGCAACGGTTCATCCTCTACATCAACCCAGAAGTACGGTAAACAAGTTTATATTCGCTTTCGCGGATTGTTTGCCTGATTTCCTTAACGGATCACGTTGAACCACATGATCCAATTGCCAACAACCCATGCACAAGCCATGCTTGCACGGCCCATGCCCACGGCTTGCCCATGGCCGTTGCCTTGGCTTGCCCATGCCATGACCCATGCCCAACTCCTGTTGCCCAGGATTGCCCACGGGGTTGCCCATGGGATGCCCACGCCCGTTGCCACGGGTTGCCCATGCACAGGCCATGTTTGCATGGCCCATGCCCATGGCTTGCCCACGGTTGTTGCCTTGGCTTGCCCATGCCATGGCCCATGCCCAATTCCCGTTGCCCATGGTTGCCCGCGGGGGTCGCCCACGTATGCTCACGCCTATTGCCACGGGATACCGATGCATAGGCCATGCTTGCACAGCCCATGCCCACGACAGTTGCCTTGGCTTGCCCATGCCATGGCCTATGCCCAACTCCCGTTGCCCACGATTGCCCACGGGGGTTAGCACGTATGCCCATGCCTGTTGCCACGGGTAGCCCATGCACTGGCCATGCTTGCACAGCCCATGCCCATGGCAGTTGCCTTGGCTTACCCATGCCATGGCCCATGCCCAACTTCCGTTGCCCACGATTGCCCAAGGGGGTCGCCCACGCATGCCCACGCCCGTTGCCATGGATTGCCCATGCCCACGGCTTGCCTACGGCCGTTGCCTTTGCTTGCCCATGCAATGGCCCATGCCCAACTCCCGTTGCCCACGGGGGTCGCCCACGTATGCTCACGCCCATTTCCACTGGTTGCCCTTGCCGATGACTTGCCCATGGCCGTTGCCTTGGCTTGCCTATGCAATAGCCTATGCCCAACTCCGTTGCCCACGATTGCCCACGGGGGTCGCCCACGCCCGTTGCCATGGATTGCCCATGCTCAGGTCTTGCTTCTACGGCCCATGCCCACGGCTTGCCCACGGCTGTTGCCTTGGCTTGCCCATGCCATGGCCCATGTCCAACACTCGTTGCCCATAGGGACGTATGCCCACGCCCATTGCCATGGGTTGCCCATGCAAAGGCCATGCTTGCATGGCCCATGCCCATGGCCGTTGCCTTGGCTTGCCCATGCCATGGCCCATGCCCAACTCCTGTTGCCGACAGTTGCCCACGGGGGTCGCCCACGTATGCCCACGCCCGTTGCCACAGGTTGCCCATGCACAGGCCACGCTTGAATGGCCCATGCCCACGGCTTGCGTAGTGTCATTGTCTAGGCTTGCCCATGTCATGGCCCATGGCCACGGTTGCCCATGGTCGTTGCCTAGGATTGCCCACGGGAGTTGTCATGCAAGGGCCAAGGCTTGCCCGTTCTAAGGCCACGCTTGCCCATACCATTGCCCATGTCCACGCTTGCCCACTCCCGTTGGCTAGGATTGCCCACGGGGTTGCCCACTCCCGTTGCCTAGGATTGCCCACAGGTTTGCCTAAGGGCTGGTTGCCCACACCCGTTGTGCACGATTGCCCACGGGGATTTTCCATGCACATGCTTGCCAATGCCATGGCCACGGCTTGCCAACACGCCCATTGCCTAGGATTGCCCATGTCGTGGGGCCCATGCACAGGCCACTGCTTGCCCGTGCTTAGGCCATGCTTGCCCATGCCATGGCCCATGGCTACGGTTACCCACGCTCGTTGCCTAGGATTGCCCACGAGTGGTGCCTGGGATTGCCCATGACTTTGTACTTGCACGTTTTCCCAAGATACCATTCGATTTTTCCCTCAGTACGCGTGGGGATGGGTCAGTGCAGTCTCGTGATCGAGAATTTTTCCGGGACTTGCATGTTTCCGTTTCAAAAGTTAATGAACCTCGCGGTGGAAATGGGGTTTTATGTGGGGATCGGGGGATAACGAATTGAAGCGACGAAGGGCTGAATCTCAGCGGATCGTGGCAGCAAGGCCATTATACCGCTTACAATACCCGATCGCATATTTAAGTCATCTGCAAAAGATTCTACCCACCGCTCGATTGGAATTATAATGAGTGGGTGCATGCATCGTGTCTAGCTCTGATTCTGACTTAGAGGTGTTCAATCATAATCCAATGCACGGTAGCTTCGCGCCACTGGCTTTTCAACCAAGCGCGATGACTAATTGTGTGAATCAATGGTTCCTCTCGTACTAGGTTGAATTACTATTGCGACACCATCATCAGTAGGGTAAAACTAACCTGTCTCATGATGGTCTAAACCTAGCTCACGTTCCCTATTGGTGGGTGAACAATCTAACACTTGGTGAATTCTGCTTCATAATGATAGGAAGAGCCGACATCGAAGGATCAAAAAGTAACGTCGCTATGAACGCTTGGCTACCACAAGCCAGTTATCCCTGTGGTAACTTTTCTGACACCTCTAGCTTCAATTTTCGAAGGTCTAAATGATCATTAGGCCACGCTTTCACCATTCGTATTCATATTGGAAATCAGAATCAAACGAGCTTTTACCCTTCTATTCCATACGAGATTTCTGTTCTCGTTGAGCTTGTCTTAGGACACCTACA
>CM042955.1:47044033-47046533 GCA_023678885.1 Pogostemon cablin
TGATGCCTCTAATCATTGGCTTTACCCAATAGAACTCGCACTAGAGCTCTAGCTATCCTGAGGGAAACTTCGGAGGGAACCAGCTACTAGACAGTTCGAATAGTCTTTCACCCCTATACCTAACGTCATCTCATCCATACGCACCGAATTCGGGCGCACTTCTTCCCGTGATGAGGTGGTTGAGGAATTCCTTACGTAATACAGAGGCTTGTTGGGTACTGCAGGCCAGTGTGATGATAGTGTTGCACCTATTACAGCCGAGGAGATCAAGGAGGTGGTGTGGAGAATGAACGGAGATAAAGCCCCTGGGCCGGATGGGTACACGGCCATCTTCTTTCGTGATGCGTGGGATGTGGTTGGTTCAGACGTTGTGGCCGCTGTCCAGGAGTTCTTTCAATCTGGGCAGTTGCTGCGACAAATGAACGCCACATTTATTACACTCATCCCGAAAGGGAAGCACGATCCCACTGTACGAGACTTCCATCCGATCTCGTGCTGCAATGTAATTTACAAGATTATCTCTAGGGTTATTGTGGGACGAATGGCAGGGTTGATGGATGATTTGGTGGCAGAAAATCACTTTGGCTTTGTGCAGAATCGTAAGATGAGGGACTGTGTGATGCTTGCCCAGGAAATAGTCAAAAACTATGGTTGGGCAAGGAACCGGATGAGCAGGAGAATGGCTGTGAAGGTAGATATAAAAAAGGCCTATGATTCTGTGGACTGGGGTTTCCTACGTGGAGTTCTGGCAGGGTTGAGGTTTCCTCAGCGTATGATAGAATGGATTATGGAGTGCGTTTCCACCACTTCATTCTCTATCCTTGTCAACGGCGCTCCGGAGGGGTACTTCGACGGCAAGCGTGGCTTGCATCAAGGCGACCCTCTGTCGTCCTTGCTCTTTGTGCTCTGCATGGATTACTTTTCCCGTCTATTCAGGAGACTCACGACGGAGGAGAACTACAAGCACCACTCACAATTGTGTGCTAAAGTTGGAGTGACTCACTTAGCATTCGCGGATGACTTGATTATTTTTGCTTATGGCAACCGCACCTCTGCAGAAGTGGTCGCTAAGGCACTTGATCAGTTCGCCAGAATGTCAGGCTTGGAAGTTAGTCCGGAGAAATCTCATTTGTTTATGGCCGGTGTTCCGGTGGCCGACGAACAGAGGATTCATGAAGTGTTGCCTTTTCAGGAGGGCACTTTCCTGTACGCTATTTGGGAGTACCGCTGCAGGGAAGTAAACTTCGCGAGTATGCCTTTGAACTTCTTATCACGCAGGTGGCGAACCTCATCAGGGGCTGGTCCACGCATTTGTTGTCTTATGCAGGCCGACTGGAACTCATCCGGTCAGTCATATATGGGGTGATGAACTTCTGGATCGCCATGGTGAATATTCCCAAGGGGGTGGTGGACAGGGTGGAGCGCATGATCCGGAAGTTCCTTTGGGGAACGACGAGGGATGCAGTCCGTTGGGAGGAGGTCATGCTACCTAAGGAACAGGGCGGCCTGGGACTTAGGGGATTGGATCTCCTGAACGATGTAGCCCTGTGTGAAGTGTTATGAGATGTGCATCAGGAAAAGAAGTCGCTCTAGATTAAGTGGATTAATGCCATTTACCTATAGAACTCTTCTTGCTGGGGCGTAGAGGTGAACTATAGCGCCTCTATAGTGTGGAAGGACATTCTGCGTGCGAGGGATAGAGTCCGAGCACGGATCGGAGGGGACCTCATCACCTCTCTCGCTTCGTGCTCGGAGATGGGGAAGCTTCGAGTGGGTAAGATGTACTGGCTTGCCGCCACCATGGCACCGGTACATTTTGTCTACAAGAAGCTGTGGAGTCCTTGGGTGCCACAGAAACATTCGTTCAGGATGCGGATTGCCCTAAGGAACAGACTGCTTACACTGGATAGGAGAAGGAACTATGAAGGCCCGGTTGAGTGCGTGTTGTGTGTGGGCGCCGCTGAAACAAGAGATCATCTCTATTTCAGTTGCCCGTTCATGAAGCACGTGTGGGACTGGGTTAGAGACGAAGTGAAGTGGAGGAGATAAGTTACCACTTTGAGAGCCGGCCTCAAGTGGTTGAGCAAGGACCGGCGTGTGCATGCTCGCGAGAGGAGGAGGTGGACGCTCGCCCTCTACGGCAGTGTCTTACTCATTTGGAAGGCTAGGAACGAAGCACTCTTCGAGGGTGCCCAACCTTCAGTGGATGTACTGTTTAATTCAATTATTATGCATGTGGTTAGATTTGATTATTTGTTGACTAGATAGGAGGTTTTTATTCTTTGGTTTGCTCCGTTTGGAGTTGTAATTATAAAACTGTGACATTGGCCTCGGCCTGCTGCTTTGAATAATTAACATACTATTCAGCGAACGATTTGCACACCAGTATCGCTGCGGGTCTCCACCAAAGTTTCTCTGGCTTCGTCCTGCTCAGGCATAGTTCACCATCTTTCGGGTCCCGATAGGTATGCTCACTCGAACCCTTCTCAGAAGATCAAGG
>CM042955.1:47049033-47064033 GCA_023678885.1 Pogostemon cablin
GGACCGGCTGGCCCAACTAAAGTCCAACTATGAGCTTTTTAACTACAAAACTTAAATATACGCTATTGGAGCTTGAATTACCGTGGCTGCTGGCACCAGACTTGCCCTCCAATGGATCCTCGTTAAGGGATTAAGATTGTACTCATTACAATTACAAGACTCGAAGAGCCCGGTATTGTTATTTATTGTCACTACCTTCCCATGTCAGGATTGGGTAATTTGCACGCCTGCTGCTTTCCTTAGATGTGGTAGTCGTTTCTCAGGCTCCCTCTCTGGAATAGAACTCTAATTCTCCATCACCCGTCACCACCATGTTAGGCCACTATCCTACCATCGAAAGTTAATAGGGCAGAAATTTGAATGATGTGTCGCCAGCATGAGGGCCGTGCGATCCGTCGAGTTATCATGAATCATCACAGCAATGAGCAGAGGTCGTGTTGACCTTTTATCTAATAAATGCATCCCTTCTAGAAGTCGGGGTTTGTTGCACGTATTAGCTCTAGAATTACTATGGTTATCCGAGTAGCAGGTACCATCAAACAAACTATAACTAATTTAATGAGCCATTCGTAGATTTACAGTCTGAATTAGTTCATACTTACACATGCATGGCTTAATCTTTGAGACAAGCATATGACTACTGGCAGGATCAACCAGGTAGCATTCTTCACCGACGCTAGAACGGAATGATCCGGGCTACGGGGGCACTCGGACCAAGTCACGCACGACAGTCATTCGCAAGGAGCATTGAATTCTCTCTACATGGACGATGGAGGCACCGTGGCCTCGTGGTTGCTCTGTGCTCCATAATCGAGAATTCGAGCATCTTGTCGTGGTCTGACAGACCAAGCATCCTTAAGGGTGCTTGAATTGCGAGGCGCGACATGGGCCCTGATGTCCCCCCACTGCATTTTTGGATGGAGCAGCGGTGCAAGGTGGAAAATGAGTGATTGTACGGACAGTTGCCATCTCAATGGGAATTCATCATGGGGAAACCATTTATGACCGAGGCTAATGGCTGTCGCGCCAACTATACAAAAGGCTATCGTGCGGCGCCTTCGCTACCATTCACCACTCACGCACCATCACGTACGCAATGCTTGGGTGCGAATCTCATCGGCAAACCACCCCACGGAGATACTCTGCAAAGAAGGCTAGACGACGCACGCGATCATGCCCTTCACCACTCACGCACCATCACGTACGCAATGCTTGGGTGCGAATCTCATTGCCAAATCACCCCACGGAGATACTCTACAAAGAAGGCTAGACAAAGAGTAAGAAACCCAAGCACGACCTGCTGGATACGAAGAAACACAAGCCATGTTGGCCATCCAATCAAAAGGGAACATACAGGGATGCTCAAATATTAAACCGGACAAGGGACAGCCACATCGGGTGTCGGGCATGCCGGGGGACGCCCACATCGGGTGCGGGATAGGCCGGGGGATGCCCACATCTGGGGATGCCCAAGTTGGGTGCCGGGGCAAGCTAGGGAACGCCCACTTCGGGTGCCGAGGCACGCCGGGGGATGCCCACATGGGGTGCCGGGGCACATCGAGGGACGCCCACATCGGATGCTGGGGGCACGCCCACGTCGAGTGCGGGACAGGACAGGGAACGCCCATGTTGGTTACCGGGACATGTCGGGGGACGACCACATCGAGTTCCGGGGCACGCTGCGGGACGCCCACATCGGGTGCTAGGGCACGCCCACGTCGGGTGCGGGACAGGCCAGGGGACGCTCACGTCAAGTGCCGAGGCAGGCTGGGGGATGCCCATGTTGGGTACCGGGACACACTGGGGGATGCCCACGTAGGGTGCTGGGGCATGCCGGGGATGCCCATGGCAGGTGCCGGGGGCGCGCCAACGTTGGGTGCGGGACAGGCTAGGGGACACCCACGTCAGATGCCGGGACACACTGGGGGACGCCCACGTCGAGTGTTGGGGCACGCCGTGGGACGTCCATGTCGGGTGCCGAGAAGAAGTCCACGTCAGGTGCGGGATAGACGGGGGATGCCCACGTCGGGTGCCGGGACACGCCAGGGGACGCCCATATAGAGTACCGGGGCACGTCGTGGGATGCCCATCATCGGGTGCGGGATAGGCCTGGGGATGCCCACGTCGGGTGCCGGGGCATGCCGAGGGACACCCATATTGGGTGCTGAGGCAGGCCAGGGGATGCCCACGTCGGGTGCCGAGGCAGGTCGGGGGATGCCCACGCTGGGTGCCGGGTCACATCGGGGGATGCCCACATCGGGCGCCTGGGCATGCCGGGGGACACCCACGTCGGGCACCGGGGCAAGCCGACAGACGTCCACGTCGGGTGCAGAGGCACACCGGGGGACGCCCATGCTGGTGCGGGGCAAGCCAGGGGACACCCATGCCGAGTGTCGGGGTAGGGCCAGGGGAAGCCAATGTCGGTTGTTAGGGGACATCCACGTCGAGTGCCGGGGCTTGGTGAGAATTCCCCACCGGAAGCTGGGGCATGCCGGGAAATCCCCACCGGAACTGTTGCCAGCACCTTGATAGCACACCTCCTATATATGTTTTAGGAGGCGAAACCCAAGTGAAGAAGAGAAAGGGAGTCATTGCGCGTGCAAAATTTTTTGGAAGCCTAGTTCCAAAAAATTCGCTACTTTGCTTCTTGCGCAAGATACCTTGCGGCTGTCAGCGCCTCTCGCCCGCGGCCTCGGTATTCGATGACAATCAACAAACGACGCTGTCCGACCTCTCCCATCATTGCCGGTGCCTCTCGCCGGCAACATCCGATTGATCTCACCGCCCCATACGATAGTGAAAGATTTTTCTCTCCTGTTCATGTAATCTGACTAGATTGACTCTCTTATGGGAAAGAAATCTAGGAGTCAAACACCCTCAAAAGCATTACTGGATATGCGTGTGAGTGAGGAGACGTTCAAATCGATAAAGGATTGGGCTAAGGAGATCGAATGGATAAAGACCTTGAAGGATGCAGTATTGGCGGAGAATCCGCAATTGGGCGATGGCGCCGCCTTGGCGTGCTCTATTGCGGCGGACCGCACGAAGATGGAGGCGGAAATCACCATCGGATCCATGGCCCTTGTTGTGGCCAACACGCTAGAAGCTCGCGGCCCCGGCGGTCCCACATAGGGCCTCGTGGATGCAGCCATGGATGACTCGACCCCGGTGGTGCCCATCGTGCGCAACCCAACCACCAAGCGGAAACCCTCGGTGGAAAGGCAGCGCAGCACCACCCCAGGCACTCGGCGTCGGCTTGACGTGGAGACCCCCCTGCATCTCCCTCTCGGCAGGCGGGCGGGGAGTCTCGGCAGGTAGGCGTTGCCCCTCGGTAGGGTCAGGATGGAGCGGCAGTGTCTCGGCAGGGCACTGAGACTGTAGGTAGTGCCGAGAACTCTCAGCAGGCACAGGGCGCTACCCGCCAGCGTAGCCCGGCATGCGTGTCCAGCTCCCCATCTCGGTAGAGTGCATCGAGCATGGGCGCCAGTGCTGGGCGAGGCCCAAGTGACACAGGGTAGCGCGGGGGCGAGGCGACAGGCCCTCGACAGCATGGTGGGCAGTGTGAGGGCGCGGCAGGGTAAATTGGCTGGAGGTTCCACTCCCAAGGAACTGGTTGACTACGACAAGTTTGTCAACAAAAATAACATTGATCCAGGCAGGAAGCTAGAATACATTGTGCCATGCGATGGGGTGGCGTATCTTGATCTGAAGGATGATTCTGATGCTTGGAAGTATATGTTGGTGGGGTATTTCTCGGGACGGTTGCCAGGTATGCAGGCCCTCCATGCCATCTGTCGGGCATGGGGCGTCAAGTATACCATCATCATGCATCAGTCGGGGTTGATTATCTTCTGGCTTTGCTCGGAGGAGGACGTGCAGAAGGTGCTAGACAGTGCGCCACACTCCATATGGGAATGTTATTTTATGCTCAAAAGGTTGCCACAAGCCTTTCAATTTGATGACCGGGATATCTCCCATGTCCCGATCTGGATTCAGTTGCCTTCGTTCACATTGGAGTTGTGGTCGAAGAACCACATTAGTAAGGTGGCTTCACTGGTTGGTAGACCTATCATGGTGGATGATACTTCTGTTAAGGTGGACAGAGTATCATTTGTGCATGTGCAAGTGGATATTGATGTCTCGCAGGAGCTCCCGAGAGAGGTCACGTTTAACTACCGAGGGGCCAATTTCTCCCAAACCATTTTGTACGAACGCCTCCCGGTGTATTGAACTAAATGCAAGAAATTTGGCCACCTAGTTAGTGATTGTGACGATCTTGCTAGGGGTGATAAGGGGGAGAAAGGGATGGACCAGCCTCCGAAGACCGCACGAGATGATGAAACGGTCGACGAGGAGGGATTCCAACACGTTGGGGATAGGAACACGAGGCTGAGGAAAAAGAGGAATCGAAATGGGAAGAAAAAGGCCGCGGGTCCTAAACTATCCCAAGCGCAGAAATAAAAAGTCTTGTCAGGGAAATACCAAATTCTAGACGACCTTGATCCTAATGATTGGAGGATTAACAGACGTGAGGGAAAACAACCTGCTCAAGTGAATACTAGAAAGACTTGGGCTTCGGAAATAGAAGAAGAGAACAAAGAGGCTGTAGGCTGCTCGAGGCGCTCCCCGCCTCCCACTCTCACCCAGAGGCGGACGGCACTAGTAGAGGCATTGGAATCATCATCCAGGAGCCACAGGGCATAGGCAATAGACCAGGATGAGGCATGGGCTCCTCCCCTAATGTTCGTTAATGAGGTGTCTAGCATGGAACGTACGAGGGCTTGCAGCCACTCGTGCGCAGCGAGCAGTCCGCAGGTTAGTTCACAAGAATAAAGTATGCTTAGTGGGTTTTCTTGAAACTAGATTGTCTGTTGATAATGTGGTGGATATTGTGGGTAGAATTATTCCTAGTTGGAATAGTGTGAATAATTTAGATATTGTTGATGGGGGTCGTATTGTGGTTGCGTGGGATTCCACTTTGATTGTTGTTAGTAATGTTGTGCTCCATGAGTAATGTATCTCTAGTTTGGTTCGCTGTTTGTTTCTCAGCAGGAGTTCCTCATCAATGTTGTGTACGCCCGTAATGGCGTAGTTGATAGGCGCAGGATATGGTGTCATCTCTCTTCGGTTGTCCCCGATGTTAACTCTCCCTGGATGCTCCTTAGAGACTTTAATTGCGTTAGGAAACCGGAAGAGCGATCTGAAATTGTTCCATCTCATCGGAACTGGTGCAGGGTGGATTTTGAGGAGTTTTGTGTTGATCGGGGGTTGGATGATGCTAAGTCCAAGGGATGCTTTTTCACCTGGACAAATGGCAGAGTTCGGAGCCGTATTGATTGCGTATTGGTGAACTCGAACTAGGACATCACCTCGGGAGTAGTGTAGTTGGAGTTCCTGCCCATGGGGGCCACTTCGGATCACTGTCCAGTCCTAGTTTCCGTATTTCATGCCGAGTACTCAAAAGGTGTAGGACTCGCAAGTGTGGGGTACGGCTCAGTTCAGTGTGTGTCGTAGGTTGAAGTTACTCAAGCCAAAGCTATGTCAGCATTGCAAGAAGAACTTCGGCCACATAACTGAGAGAGCAGAGAGGGCTAGAGAGGAGCTAGACAGTTTGCAGCTGGAGAGCCATGCTGATCCTAGTAATATTGAGAAATGGGACAGGGTTCGGGAGGCAGCAAAAAGGGTCGACTTCTTGTGTCACACTGAACATCTCTTCTTCTCTCAGATGGCCAGAGCAGATTACTTGATTAGTCAGGACAAACCCACGAAATTCTTCTACAAGAAGATCAAGTCCAATAGTGTGAGAAATATTATCCCCTCCATACGTACGGAATCCGGGCATACTACCTCCCATGATGAAGTCATTGGAGAGTTCCTCTCTTTCTATAGATACTTGTTGGGTACTGCGGGGGAGTGTGAGGAGAATGATGACAATGTGTTTGACTGGGGAGCCGTGTTGAGTGATGAACAGGCACAGCAGCTCGTGGTGCCTATCACGGCCGAGGAAGTGAAGGGAGTAGTATGGAGCATGAATGGGGATAAGGCCCCCGATCCAGATGGGTACACGGCCGCTTTCTTTCGGGATGCATGGAATGTGGTCGGGTCAGATGTCGTGGGGGTTGTCTAAGAATTCTTCCACTCTGGGCAGCTACTATGGCAGATGAACGCCGTATTTATTACACTAATGCCGAAGGGTAAGCATGATCCTACTGTCAGGGACTTCCGCCCAATTTCGTGTTGCAATGTGATCTACAAAATCATATCCCATATCATTATGACACGAATGACAGACCTGATGGAGGACTTGGTGGCGGAGAATCACTTCGGTTTTGTTAAGAATTGAAGAATAAGGGACTGTGTGATGCTGGCCCAGGAGATAGTGAAGAATTACGGGTGGGCTAGGCATCGTTAGTATAGGAGAATAGTGATCAAAGTGGATATTAAGAAGGCGTACGATTCGGTGGATTGGGGGTTTCTGCGTGGAGTGCTTACAGGTTTAAAATTTCCTCAACGTATGTTAGGGTAGATCATGGAATGTGTCACCACCACTTCATTCTCCATCCTTATCAATGGCACACCTGAGGGATATTTCGATGGTAAGAGAGGCTTGCGTCAGGGTGATCTGTTATCGTCCTTATTGTTTGTGTTGTGCATGGATTACTTCTCCTGTCTCTTCAGGAGAATGGCCGTGACGGACCATTATAAGTATCACTCTAGGCATTGTGCGAAGGTTGGAGTTACTCATTTGCGTTTACGGATGATTTGATTATCTTTGCTTATGGCAACCGAACTTCGACAGAGGTGGTAGCCCGGGCACTTAATCTCTTTGCTCGAATGTCAGATTTGGAGGTTAGTGCGGACAAGTCTCACTTGTTCATGGCAGTAGTTTCGGAGGATGAAGAGCAGGCTATCCATGAGGTATTGCCTTTTCTTTAGGTGTCCGTTCACGAGGTATGTATGGAACCAGGTTAGGCATGAAGTGAAGTGGAGGAGACAGGTAACCACATTGAAGGCCGGCTTCAAGTGGCTCAGCAAGGACCGGCGAGTGCATGTTCGTGATAGGAGGAGGTGGACGCTCGCTCTCTATAGAAGCGTCTTCCTCATATGGAAGGTTCGGAACGAAGCACTCTTCGAGGGTGCCCGACCTACTACGGATGGCTTGATTAATTCTATACTCATGCATGTAATTAGATTCGAGTATTGGTTATCTAGATAGGTGTATTTATCTTTGGTTGCTCCGATGTGGAGTTATAATTATATGTACTTGTGACTCTGGCTACGGCCTATCGTTTTTAAATAATTAACATATCGTTTAGAGGCAAAACGCAGGTTACTAATTTGATCAGGGGGTGGTCCACGCATCTGCTCTCGTATGCAGGCCGATTGGAGCTCATTAGATCGGTGGTGTACGGGTTGATGAATTTCTGGACGTCAATGGTGAAGATCCCCAAAGGAGTTGTGGACAGAATAGAGAGGATGATACAGAAATTCCTTTGGGGAGCCATAAGGGGTGCAGTTCGTTGGGAGGAGGTCATTCTCCCTAATGAACAGGGAGGCCTGGGACTTAGGGGACTCGACCTGCTGAACGATGTAGCCCTTTGTGGAGTGCTGTGGGATGTGCATCAGGAGAAGAGATCTCTGTGGATCAAATGGATTAATGCCATTTATCTGCAGTCCTCTTCTTGTTGGGATGTTGAGGTGAACTACATCGCCTCAATTGTGTGGAAGAATATCCTCCGTGCGAGGGATAGGGTCAGAGCACGAATTGGTGGGGACATGGTTTCCACTTTGGGTTCGTGTTTGGAGATGGGAAGGCTTCGTGTAGGTTAGTTGTATTGGCTCATTTCAGACTCCATGCCGGTATAGCCTATCTACAAGAAGTTATGGAGTCCATGGGTTCCTCAGAAGCATGCGTTCAGAACGTGGCTTGCTGTGAGGAACCGCCTGCTGACCATGGACAGATGGAGACACTACGATGGCCAGATTGAGTATGTGATGTGCGTGGGGACCCCCGAATTGAGAGATCACATTTTCTTCGGGTGTCCGTTCATAAGGCATGTATGGAACTGGGTTAGGCATGAAGTGGAGTGGAGGAGACAGGTTACCACATTGAAGGCCGGCATCAAATGGCACAACAAGGACCAACGAGTGCATGTTCGTGATAGGAGGAGGTGGACGCTCGCTCTCTATGGAAGAGTCTTCTCATATGGAAGGCTCGGAACGAAGCGCTCTTCGAGGATACCCGACCTTCTACAGATGGCTTGATTAATTCCATACTTATGCATGTAATTAGATTAGAGTATTTCTTATCTAGATAGGCATTGTTTTTCTTTGGTCGCTCCGCATTGGAGTTGTAATTATATGTACTTGTGACTCTGGCTTCGGCCTCTCATTTTTGAATAATTAACATATCGTTCATAGGCGAAACCCAGGTGAGAAGAAGTCATTGCGCGTGCAAAAAAATTTTGGAACCCTAGTTCAAAAATTTCACTCCTTAGCTTCTTGCACAAGGTTCCCTGCGGCTGCCAGTGCCTCTCGCCCATGGCCTCGGAGAACATCAACACTCATTGTTCAGCGCCACCTGACCACTCCCAATGTTGCCGGCGCCTCTCGCCAGTGACACCCGATTGATGTCACCGCTCCCCACGACGGTGAAAGAGACTTCTCACTTGTTCATGTGATCCGCCTAGATCGATTCTCTAAAGGGAAAGAAATCTAGGAGTCGAACGCC
This sequence comes from Pogostemon cablin, assembly GCA_023678885.1. Classification (NCBI taxonomy): domain Eukaryota; kingdom Viridiplantae; phylum Streptophyta; class Magnoliopsida; order Lamiales; family Lamiaceae; genus Pogostemon; species Pogostemon cablin. The sequence continues at coordinate 47,057,765 of CM042955.1, forward strand.
CTCAAAAGTGTTGCCGGATATGTGTGTGAGTGAGGAAACATTCAAATCGGTGAAGGATAGGCTAAGGAGATCGAACAGAAAAAGACATTGAAGGATGCGGTATTGGCGGATAACTGGCAATTGGGCGACGGTGCCGCCTTGGCGCGCTCTATTCCAGCGGATCGTACGGAAATGGAGGCGGAAATTACCGTTTGGTCCATGGCCCTTGTCGTGGCCAACACACCAGAGGCTCATGGCCCCGGCAGTCCCATGTAAGGCCTAGTGGATGTGGCCATGGATGACTCTACCCCGGTGGTGCCCATCATGCGCAACCCAACCAGCAAGCAGAAACCCTCGACGGAGCAGTGGCGTAGCACCACCCCAGTCACTCGGCGTTGGCTGGACGTGGCGACCCCCTGCCTCTCCCACTCGGCAGGCGGGTGGGGAGTCTCAGCAGGACGACGATGCTCCTCAGTAGGGTTAGGAGATAGCAGAAGGGTCTCGGCAGGGCGCCGAGAACTCTTGGCTGGCGCAGGATGCTACCCGCCAGCATAGCCCAGCGCGTGCGTCCAGCTCTCCATCTCGGCAAAGTACGCCGAGCGTGGGTGCCAGCACTGGGCAAGGCCCAAGCGACACAGGATAGCGCGGGGGCGAGGCGGCAGACCCTCGGCAGCAAGGCGGGCAGTGTGGCCAGTGCGCGCGGCAGGGCGAATCGGGTGGAAGTTCCGCTCCCAAGGAACCAGTTGACTACGACAAGTTTGTCAACGAAAATAACATTGATCTAGATAGGAAGTTTGAATACATTGCACCATGCGATGGAGTGGCCTATCTTGATCCGAAGGATGATTCTGATGCATGGAAATACACGTTGGTGGGATATTTTTCAGGACGGTTCCCGGGTATGCAAGCCCTCCATGCCATCTACCGAGCATGGGGCGTTAAGTATACCATTGTCATGCATCAGTCGGAGTGGATTATCTTCTGGCTTTGTTCAGAGGAAGACGTGTGGAAAGTGCTGGACAGTGCTCCCCACTCCATATAGGAACGATATCTTATGTTCAAAAGGCTTCCACGTGCCTTTCAATTTGATGATTGGGAAATCTCCCATGTCCCAATCTGGATTAGGTTGCCTTCGTTCCTATTGGAGCTGTGGTCGAAGAACCATATTAGTAAGGTGGTCTCACTGGTTGGTAGACCTATCATGGTGGATGATACTTCCGTCAAGGCAGATAGGGTATCGTTTGTACGTGTGTGAGTGGATATTGATGTCTCATAGGAACTCCTGAAGGAGGTCACTTTCAACTACCGAGGGGCCAACTTTTCCCAAACCGTGTTGTACGAACGCCTTCCGGCGTATTGTACCAAGTGCAGGAAATTTGGTCATCTTGTTAGTGATTGTGATGATCTTGCTAGAGGTGATAAGGGGGAGAAAGGGATGGAACAGCCTCCGGAGACCACAAGAGCAGATGATACAGTCGACGAGGAGAGATTCCAGCAAGTTGGGGCTAGGAACACGAGACCGAGGAAGAAGAGGAATCGAAATGGGAAGAAAAAGGCCGCGGGTCCTAAACTATCCCATGCGTAGAAAGAGAATGTTATGTCAGGGAAATACCAAATCCTAGACGACCTTGATCCTAATGATTGGAGGATCAACAGACGAGAGGGTAAATAGCCTGCTCAATTGAATACTAGAAAAACTTGGGCTTTGGAAATGGAGGAGGAGGATGAAGAGGCTGTAGGCCGATCGGGGCACTCCCCGCCTCCCACTCTCACTCACAGGGCAGACGGCACTAGGAGAGGCACTGGAATCATCATCCAGGAGCCGCAGGGCAGAGGCAACGGACCAGGACGAGACGGGGACTCCTCCGCCAATGTTCATCAATGAGGTGTCTAGTATGGAACGTACGAGGGCTTGCTGCCACTCGTGCACAGCGAGCAGCCCACAGTTTAGTTCGCAAGAATAAAGTATGCTTAGTGGGTTTTCTTGAAACTAGATTGTCTGTTGATAATGTGGTGGATATTGTGAGTAGAATTGTTCCTAGTTGGAATAGTGTGAATAATTTTGATACTGTTGATGGGGGTCGTATTGTGGTTGCATGGGATTCCACTTTGATTGATGTTAATAATGTTATGCTCCATGAGCAATGTATTTCTGGTTTGGCTCGCTGTTTGATTTCTCAGCAGGAGTTCCTCATCAGTGTTGTGTACGCCCGTAATGGCGTAGTTGATAGGCGTAGGCTATGGAGTCATCTCTCTTTGGTTGTCCCCGCAGTTAACTCCCCTGGTTGCTCCTTGGATACTTTAATTGCGTTAGGAAACTGGAAGAGCGATCTGAAATTATTCCGTCTCATCGAAACTGGTGCAGGTGGACTTTGTGGAATTTTGTGTTGATCTGGGGTTGGATGATGCTAAGTCTAAGGTGTGCTTTTTCACCTAGACAAATGGCAGAGTATGGAGCCGTATTGATTGGGTACTGGTGAACTCAAACTAGGACATCATCTCAGGAGTAGTGCAGTCGGAGTTCCTGCCCATGGGGGCCACTTCGGATCACTGCCCTGTCCTAGTTTCTGTATTTCACGCCGAGTACTCAAAGGGGAGACCGTTCAGGTATGTGAACATGTGGAAGACCAGCGAGGGATTCCTAGATACTGTGCAAGAAGTATGGGACTCGCAAGTGTGGAATATAGCTCAGTTCAGTGTTTGCCATAGGTTGAAGTTACTCAAGCCAAAACTACGTCAGCTTGGCAAGAGGGACTTCGGCCACATAGCCGAGAGAGCAGAGCGGGCTAGAGCGGAGCTAGACAATTTGTAGCTGGAGAGCCATGCTGACCCTGGTAATATTGAGAAATGGGACAGGGTTCGGGAGGCAGCGAAGAAGGTCAACTTCTTGTGTCACGCCGAACACCTCTTCTTCTCTTAGATGGCCAGAGCCGATGACTTGATCATCTAGGACAAGCCCACAAAATTCTTCTACAAGAAGATCAAGTCCAATAGTGCGAGGAATATCATCCCCTCCATACGCATGGAATTCGGGCATACTACCTCCCGTGATGAAGTCGTTGTAGAGTTCCTCTCATTCTATAGAGACTTGTTAGGTACTGTGGGGGAGTGTGAGGAGATAGATGACAGTGTGTTTGAATGGGGAACCGTGTTGAGTGATGAACAGGCGTAGCAGCTCATGGTGCCTATCACGGCCGAAGAAGTGAAGGGAGTAGTGTGGAGCATGAACGGGGACAAGGCTCCCGGTCCGGATGGGTACACGGACGCTTTCTTTTGGGATGCGTGGGATGTGGTCGGGTCGGATATCGTGGGGGATATCCAGGAATTCTTCCACTCTGGACAGCTACTACGGCAGATGAACGCCAAGTTTATTACACTAATCCCAAAGGGTAAGCATGATCCTACTGTCAGGGACTTCCGCCCAATTTCGTGTTACAATGTGATCTACAAAATCATATCCCATATCATTGTGACACGAATGACGGACCTGATGGAGGACTTGGTGGTGGAGAATCACTTCAGTTTTGTTAAGAATCGAAGAATGAGGGACTATGTGATGCTGGCCCAGGAGATAGTGAAGAATTATGGGTGGGCTAGGCATCGTCAATACAAGAGGATGGCGATCAAAGTGATATTAAGAAGGCGTATGACTCGGTGGATTGGGGCTTCTTGCGTGGAGTGCTTATAGGTTTGAAATTTCCCCAGCGTATGATAGGGTGGATCATGGAATGTGTCACCACTACCTCATTCTCCATCCTTATCAACGGCACACCTGAGGGATATTTCGATGGTAAGAGAGGCTTGCGTCAGGGTGATCCTTTATCGTCCTTATTGTTTATCTTGTGCATGGATTACTTCTCCCGTCTCTTCAGGAGAATGACCGTGACGGACAACTATAAGTACCACTCTAGGCATTGTTCGAAGGTTGGCATCACCCATCTGGCGTTTGCGGATGATTTGATTATCTTTGCTTATGGCAATCGCTCCTCCACAGAAGTGGTAGCTAAGGCACTTAATCTCTTCACTCGAATGTCAGGTTTGGAGGTTAGTGCGAACAAGTCTCACCTGTTCGTGGCAGGAGTTCCGTAGGATGAGGAACAGGCGATTCGTGAGATGCTGCCTTTTCAGGAAGGAACCTTCCCTGTACGTTATTTGGGAGTTCTGCTACAGGGAAGTAAGCTCCAGGAGTCTGCTTTTGAGCCGCTCATCACGCAGGTTACTAATCTGATCAGGGGATGGTCCATGCAGCTGCTCTCGTATGCAGGCCGATTGGAGCTCATTAGATCGGTGGTGCACGGGTTGATGAATTTTTTGACATCGATGGTGAAGATCCCCAAAGGAGTTGTGGACAGAATAGAGAGGATGATAGAGAAATTCCTTTGGGGAGCCTCAAGGGGGGCAGTTCGTTGGGAGGAGGTCATTCTCCCTAAGGAACAGGGCGGCCTGGGACTTAGGGGGCTTGACCTGCTGAACGATGCAGTTCTTTTTGGCATGTTATGGGATGTGCATTAGGAGAAGAGATCGCTTTGGATTAAATGGATTAATGCCATTTATCTGCAGTCCTTTTCATGCTCGGATGTTGAGGTGAACTACAACGCCTCAATTGTGTGGAAGGACATCCTCCGTGCGAGGGATAGGGTCAGAGCACAGATTGGTGGGGACATGGTTTCCACTTTAGCTTCATGCTCGGAGATGGGAAGGCTTCATGTGGGTAAGTTGTATTGGCTCGTTTCAGACTCCATGCCTGTACAGCCTATCTACAAGAAGTTATGGAGTCCATGGGTTCCTCAGAAGCATTCGTTCACGATGTTGATCGCGGTGAGGAACCGCCTGCTTACCATGGACAAATTGAGACACTACAAAGGCCCAGTTGAGTGCGTGCTATGCGTGGGGGCCCCCGAATCGAGAGATCACCTTTTCTTCGGGTGTCCATTCACGAAGCATGGTTGGAACCGGGTTAGGTAAGAAGTGGAGTGGAGGAGATAGGTTACCACATTGAAGGCCAGCTTCAAGTGGCTCAGCAAGGACCGATGAGTGCATGTACGTGATAGGAGGAGGTGGACGCTCGCTCTCTATGGAAGCATCTTCCTCATATGGAAGGCTCGGAATGAAGAACTCTTCGAGGGTGCCCGACCTTCTCCGGACAGCTTAATTAATTCTATTCTTATGCATGTAATTAGATTCGAGTATTTGTTATCTAGATAGGCGTATTTTTGCTTTGGTTGCTCCGCTGTGGAGTTGTAATTATATGTACTTGTGACTCTTGCTTCGGCCTCTCATTCTTGAATAATTAACATATCGTTTAGAGGCGAAACCCAGGTGACAGCAGTAGATATTAAAATTCCCTAGGAGGCAAGTTTTTGGTTCCCGTCGATCCGGACATTCGTTCGGCACGAAACTATGCATGCTCCACCGAAATCACGCAAGGAATTCATTTTTGAAGTCGAAATTCAGTTTCAAGATTCCAAATTTTTTTATAATTTTTTTTTTATTTTTGCGCATTAAATATGCCGGGTGACATTGAACGTGCCCACATATCGACGGATGGAGGTCGGTTGAGATTGCATGACCCATCAAAATCGAGTAAGGAATTCATTTTTTTAGTCAGATTTCACTTTTGAGATTCAAATTCATTTTTAGTAGTTTGCCCGCGCATGCCCGTTGCCTAGTATTGCCAGGGATTGCCTAGGATTACCCACGTCCGTTGCATCGGATTGCCCATGCCGGGGGTTGCCTAGGAAGAACCTTGTCGGGTTGCCCATGGCTACCCATGATTATCCACGGTTGCCCATGGTGGTTGCCTAGGATTGCCCATACCGAGTCCTGTCGGGTTGCCTATGGCAGCCTACGGTTGCCCATGGTTGCCTGGGAAGAACCCCATCAGGATGTCCATGGTTGCCTCGGATTGCACATGCCGGGTGCCGGGGGTTGCCGGCAAGAACCTCGTCGGGTTGCCCATGGTTGCCTAGGAATGCCCACGCCCGTTGTCTGGGGTGCCCACGGGGGTTGCCCACACCCATTGCATAGGATTGCCCACGACGGGTGCCTGGGCGTGCCCACGGTTTCCCACGGGGTCTCCCACGTATGCGCACGCCCATTGTCACGGGTTGCCCATGCACAGGCCATGCTTGCATGGCCCATGACAATGACTTGCTCACGGCCGTTTCCATGGCTTGCCCATGCCATGGCCCATGCCCAACTCCCGTTGCCCACGGTTGACCACGGGTTGCCCATGCACAAGCCATGCTTGTACGACCCATGCCCACGCCTTGCCCATGCCATGGCCCATG
>CM042955.1:47069033-47131533 GCA_023678885.1 Pogostemon cablin
AGCCATAGGGCGATCGGGACGCTCCCCACTACCCAGTGTACCACCGAGGGCAGATGGGAGGAAGCGAGGCACTGGAATCATTATCCAGGAACCGCCGGATCAGGGCAATGGACTAGGACGAGGCGGGGGCTCTACCCCCAATGTTCGTCAATGAGGTTACTTACGTGGAATGTGAGAGGGCTTTCAGCCTCTCGCGCGCAGCGAGCAGCCCGCGGGTTAGTTCGCAAGCATAATGTGTGTCTAGTTGGTTTTCTTGAAACTAGATTATCCGTGAAAAATGTGTTCGACATAGTGGGTAGAATTGTTCCAGGATGGAATGTTGTTAATAATTTTGATTTTGTTGATGGGGGGCGGATTGTGGTTGCGTGGGATCCCACCTTGCTTGCTTTTAATAATGTTGTGCTCCACGAGCAGTGTATTTCTAGTTTGGTTCGCTGTTTGATTACTCAACAGGAGTTCCGCATCAGTGTTGTTTACGCCCATAATGGCGTAGTTGACAGGCGTAGGCTATGGTCACATCTCTCATCGGCTGTTCTAGCAGTTAATTCTCCCTGGATCCTCCTGGGCGACTTTAACTGTGTTAGGAGACCGGATGAGCGTTCTGAGATCGTTCCTTCTCATAGGAACTGGAAAAGGGTGGACTTTGAGGAGTTGTGTGTTGAATTGGGTTTGGATGATGCCAAGTCTAAAGGGTGTTTCTTCACCTGGACTAATGGTAGGACATGGAGTCGTATTGACAGGGTATTGGTGAACTCGAACTGGGATGCCAGGTCAGGGGTTGTGGAGGCCGAGTTCCTGCCCATGGGGGCTACCTCGGATCACTGCCCCGCACTAGCAACAGTGCATAATGCGGAGCAGTCAAAAGGGAAACCGTTCAGATATGTGAACATGTGGAGTAAGAGCAGTAGTTTTATGGAGGTTGTGAGCGAGACTTGGGACTCACAAATTTGGGGCACCGCTCAATTTAGTTTATGTCGCTTGGCAAGAGAGACTTCAGCCACATAGCTGAAAGAGCAGAGAGAGCTAGAGTGGAACTTGACAGACTCCAGATGGATAGCCAGGATGATCCGGGTAATGCTGAGAAATGGGAGAGGGTCCGTGAGGCGGCAAAGAAAGTTGATTTTCTTTGTCACGCTGAACACCTTTTCTTCTCTCAGATGACTAGAGGTGAGTGTTTGATTAATCAGGATAAACCCACAAAGTTTTTCTATAAGAAGATTAAGTCAAATAGTTGAGGAACGTCATCTCATCCATACGCACCGAATCCGGGCGCACTTCTTCCCGCGATGAGGTAGTTGATGAATTCCTTATGTATTATAGAGACTTGTTGGGTACTGCAGGCCAGTGTGATGAGATTGATGATAGTGTGTTCGAGTGGGGATCCGTGCTGTCTGATCAGCAGGCTCAAGAACTTGTTGCACCTATTACAGCCGAGGAGATTAAGGAGGTGGTGTGGAGAATGAACGGAGACAAAGCCCCTGGGCCGGATGGGTACACGGCCACCTTCTTTCGTGATGCATGGGATGTAGTTGATTCAGACGTTGTGGCCGCTGTCCAGGAGTTCTTTCAATCTGGGCAGCTGCTGCGACAAATGATCGCTACATTTATTACACTCATCCCGAAAGGGAAGCATGATCCCACAGTACGAGACTTCCGTCCGATCTCGTGCTGCAATGTAATTTATAAGATCATCTCTAGGGTTATAGTGGGACGAATGGCGGGGTTTATGGATGATTTAGTGGCTGAAAACCACTTTGGTTTTGTGCAGAACCGTAAGATGAGGGACTGTGTGATGCTTGCTCAGGAAATAGTCAAAAACTATGGTTGGGCAAGAAACTGGATGAGCAGGAGAATGGCTGTGAAGGTGGATATAAAAAAGGCTTATGATTCAGTGGACTGGGGTTTCCTACGTGGAGTTCTGGCAGGGCTGAGGTTCCCTCAGCGTATGATAGAATGGATCATGGAGTGCGTCACAGCCACTTCATTCTCCATCCTCGTCAATGGTGCTCCGGAGGGTTACTTCGACGGCAAGCGTGGCTTGCGTCAAGGTGATCCTCTGTCCTCCCTGCTCTTTGTGCTCTGCATGGATTACTTTTCCCGTCTATTCAGAAGACTCACGACGGAGGAGAACTACAAGCACCACTCTCAGTTGTGTGCTAAAGTTGGAGTTACTCACCTAGCATTCGCGGATGACTTGATTATTTTTGCTTATGGCAACCGTACCTCTGCAGAAGTGGTCGCTAGGGCACTTGATCAGTTCGCCAGAATGTCAGGTCTGGAGGTTAGTCCGAAGAAATCTCATTTGTTTATGGCTGGGGTTCCAGTGGCCGACGAACAGAGGATTCGCGAAGTGTTACCTTTTCAGGAGGGTACCTTCCATGTGCGCTATTTGGGAGTACCGCTGCAGGGGAGTAAACTTCGTGAGTATGCCTTTGAACCTCTTATTACACAGGTGGCGAACCTCATCAGGGGCTGGTCCACGCATTTGTTGTCCTATGCAGGCCGACTGGAACTCATCCGGTCAGTCCTGTATGGGGTAATGAACTTCTGGATCGCCATGGTGAAGATTCCCAAGGGAGTGGTGGACAGGATAGAACGCATGGTCCGGAAGTTCCTTTGGGGAACGACGAGGGGTGCAGTTCGTTGGGAGGAGGTCATTCTACCTAAGGAACAGGGCGGCCTGGGACTTAGGGGATTGGATCTCCTGAACGATGTAGCCCTGTGTGGAGTGTTATGGGATGTGCATCAAGAGAAGAAGTCATTGTGGATTAAGTGGATTAATGCCATTTACCTACAGAACTCTTCTTGCTGGGATGTAGAGGTGAACTACAGCGCCTCTATAGTGTGGAAAGACATTCTGCGTGCGAGAGATGGACTCCGAGCATGAATCGGAGGGGACCTCATCACCTCTCTCGCTTCGTGCTCGGAGATGGGGAAGCTTCGAGTGGGTAAGATGTACTGGCTTGCTGCCACCACAGCACCAATCCAATTTGTCTACAAGAAGCTGTGGAGTCCTTGGGTGCCACAGAAACATTCGTTCAGGATGTGGATTGCCCTAAGGAACAGACTGCTTACACTGGACAGGTGGAGGAACTATGAAGGCCCGGTCGAGTGCGTGTTGTGTGTGGGCGCCGCTGAAACGAGAGACCATCTCTATTTCGGTTGCCCGTTCACGAAGCACGTATGGGACCGGGTTAGAGACGAAGTGAAGTGGAGGAGACAGGTTACCACTTTGAGAGCCGACCTCAAGTGGTTAAGCAAGGACCGGCGTGTGCATGCTCGCGAGAGGAGGAGGTGGACGCTCGCCCTCTACGGCAGTGTCTTCCTCATTTGGAAGGCTCGGAATGAAGCGCTCTTCGAGGGTGCCCGACCTTCAGTGGATATACTGTTTAATTCTATTATTATGCATGTGGTTAGATTTGAGTATTTGTTGACTAGATAGGTGGTTTTTTTTTATCTTTTGGTTTGCTCCGTTTGGAGTTGTAATTAATACCTGTGACATTGGCCTCGGCCTACTGCTTTGAATAATTTACATACTATTCAGCGAATGATTTGCACGTCAGTATTGCTGCGGGCCTCCACCAGAGTTTCCTCTGGCTTTACCCCGCTCAGGCATAGTTCACCATCTTTTGGGTCCCGATAGGTACGCTCACTCGAACCCTTCTCAGAAAATCAAGGTCGGTCGGCGGTGCACCCCTCGGGGGGATCGTGCCGATCAGCTTCCTTGCTCCTTATGTTAGACTCCTTGGTTCGTGTTTCAAGATGGGTCGAATGGGAAGCCCGCAGGATATCACTAGTAATGCACAATTTCCGAGGTACACACGAGGCACATGTTGTCTACCTGGATCGATGCGGTGCCGTACAATGAGCATATCTATCGCCCGAGCTTTGAGCACCGCATCGATCCGTGCTGGTCCACACCCCGAGTCGATCAGCTGACCGGCTCTCATCGTTCCACATAGTCTTTCAATCCTTACTATGTCTGGACCTAGTAAGTTTCCTCGTGCTGAGTAAAATTAAGCCGCAGGCTCCACTCCTTGTGGTGCCCTTCCGTTAATTTCTTTAAGTTTCAGCCTTGCGACCATACTCCCCCTGGAACCCAAAGACTTTGATTTCTCATAAGGTGCCGGTGGAGTCCTTTAAGCAACATCAGTCGATCCCTAGTCGGCATCGTTTATGGTTGAGATTAGGACGGTATCTGATCGTCTTCGAGCCCCCAACTTTCATTCTTGATTAATGAATACATCCTTGGCAAATGCTTTCATAGTTGTTCATCTTTCATAAATCCAAGAATTTCACATCTGACTACGAAATACAAATGCCCCCGACTATCCCTGTTAATCATTACTCCGATCCCGAAGGCCAACGTAATATGATCGAAACCTTATAATTTTATCCCATGCTAATGTATCCAGAGCGTACGCTTGCTTTGAGCACTCTAATTTCTTCAAAGTAACAGCGCTGGAGGCACAACCCGACCAGTTAAGACTAGGAGTGCATCACCGGCAGAAGGGATTAGACGACCGGTGCACATCGAAAGGCAGACCAGCTGGCCCAACCCAAAGTCCAACTACGAGCTTTTTAACTGCAACAACTTAAATATATGCTATTGGAGATGGAATTACAACGACTGCTGGCACCAGACTTGCCCTCCAATGGATCCTCGTTAAGAGATTTAGATTGTACTCATTCCAATTACAGACTCGAAGAGCCCGGTATTGTTATTTATTGTCAGTACCTCCCCATGTCAGGATTGGGTAATTGCACGCCTGCTGCCTTCCTCTCCGGAATCGAACCTTAATTCTCTGTCACCCATCACCACCATGGTAGGCCACTATCCTACCATCGAAAGTTGATATGTCAGAAATTTGAATGATGCATCGCCGACACGAGGGCCGTGCGATCCGTCAAGTTATCATGAATTATCGCAGCAACAAACAGAGCTCGTGTTGACCATTTATCTAATATATGCATCCCTTCCAGAAGTCGGGGTTTGTAGCACGTATTAGCTCTAGAATTACTATGGTTATCCGAGTTGTAGGTACCATCAAACAAACTATAACTGATTTAATAAGTCATTCGCTGTTTCACATTCTGAATTAGTTCATACTTACATATGCATGGCTTAATCTTTGAGACAAGCATATGACTACTGGCAGGATCAACCAGGTAGCATTCTTCACCGATGCCAGAACGGCATGATAAGGGCCACGAGGGCACTCGGACCAAGGCACGCACGACAGTCATTTGCAAGGAGCATAGAATTCTCTGCGTGGACGATGGAGGCACCATGGCCTCATGGTCGCCCTATGCTTCATAATTAAGAATTCGAGCATCGTGTCATGGACCGACAGATCAAGCATCCTTAAGGGTGATCGAATTGCGAGGTGCGACATGGGCCCTGACGTCCCCCCGCACCGCATTTCAAGACAGAGCAGCGGTGCAAGGTGGAAAATGACTGATTGTATGGATAGTTGCCATCTCAATGGGAATTCAGCACGGGAAAACTATTTATGGCCAAGGCTAACGGCTGTCGTGCCAACTATTGAGAAGGCTGTCGCGTGGCGCCTTCGCTGACGCAGCAGGGACACGACGCATGCGATCAAGCCCTTCACCACTCACGCACCATCACGTACGCAATGCTTGGGTGTGAATCTCATCGCCAAACCACCCCACGGAGAAACTCTGCAAGGAAGGCTAGACGAAGAATAAGAAACCCGAGCACGACACGCTGGATGCAAAGAAGCCATGTGCCATCCGATAAGAAGGGAACATACAGGGATGCTAAAATATTAAACCAGACAAGGGATGGCCACGTCGAGTGCCGGGGCACGTCGTGGGATGCCCACGTCGGGTGCTAGACAGGCTGGGAGATGCCCAAGTTGGGTGTCGGGGCACGCCGGTGGATGCTCACGTCGAGTGTTGGGGTAGGCCAGGAGATGCCCATGTCGGGTGCCAGGGCATGCCAGGGGACGCCCACATCGGGTGCCGGGGCACGCCAGGGGATGCCCAAGTGGGGTGCTGGGGCACACCGGGGGACGTCCACGTGGGGTGCTGGGGGCACGCCCATGTCAGGTGCGGGACAGGCAGGGGCATGCCCACGTCGAGGGAAGGACAGGCCGGGGAATGTGGGCGTCAGGTGCCGAGGCAAGCCAGGGGCATGCCCACGTCGGGTGCGGGATAGGCAGGGCCACACCCACGTCGAGTGAGGGATAGGCTAGGGCACGTGGGCATCAGGTGCCGAGTCAAGCTGAGGGCACGCCCACATCATGTGCGGGACAGGCAGGGGCATGCCCACATCAGGTGCGGGATAGGCCGGGGCACGCCCATGTCGGGTGCGGGACAGGCCGGGGCACGCCCACGTCGGGTGCTGGGACAGGCCAGGGGACGCCCACGTTAAGTTCTGGGACAGGCCGGGGGATGCCCACGTCGAGTGCCGGGGCAGGCCGGGGAACACCCAAGTAGGGTACCGGGGCACGCCAATGGATGCCCACATCAGGTGCCGGGGCACGCCGGGGAATGCCCACGTGGGGTGCTGGGGCATGCCGGGGGATGCCCACGTCGGGTGCTGGGACACTCTAGGGGACGTCCATGTAGAGTGCTGGGGCACGCCGCGGGATGCCCACATCGGGTGCCAGGGCATGCCCACGTGGGGTGCGGGACAGACCAGGGGACGCCCACATCGGGTGTCGGGGCACGCCGAGGGACGCCCATGTTGGGTGCTAAGGCAGGCCGAGGGACACCCACGTCGGGTGCCGGGGCACATCGGGGGATGCCCACATCGAGTGCCGGGGCACGCCGGGGGACACCCACATCGGGTGCCGGGGAATGCCCTCGTCGGGTGCGGGACAGGCAGGGGCACGCCCACAATAGGTGTAGGACAGGCAGGGGCATGTGGGCGTCGGGTGCCGAGGCAAGTCGAGGGCATGCCCACAACAGGTGCGGGACAGACAAGGGCACGTCCATGTCAGGTGTGGGACAGGCCGGGGCACGCACACGTCGGGTGCGGGACAGGCTGGGGGATGCCCATGTCGGGTGCCTGGGGATGCCCACGTCGGGTGCCGAGGCACACCGTGGGAGACCCTCATCGGGTTCTGGGACACGCCGAGGGATGCCCATGTCAGGTGCGGGGCACGCTGGGGGACGCTCACGTCGGGTGCCGGGACTTGCCTGGGGACGATCACGCTGAGTGCCGGGGCATGCAGTGGGACGCCCACATCGGGTGCCAGGGCATGCCAACATCGGGTGTGGGACAGGCTAGGGGACGCACACGTCAGGTGACGAGATAGGCTGGGGGACACCCACATCGGGTGCCGGGACACGTCGGGGGATGCCCACATTGGGTGCCGGGGCATGCCAAGGGACGCCTATGTCGGGTGTGGGCCAGGCCGAGGGACACCCACGTCAGGTGCCGGGACACAAGGGGGATGCCCGCGTCGAGTGCTGGGGCATGCCACAGGATGCTCTCGTCGAGTGCCGGGGCACGCTACCGGATGCCCACATCTGGTGCGGGATAGGTGGGGGATGCCCACATCGGGTGTCGGGACACGCCGGGGGATACCCACGTCGAGTGCCGGGGCACGCCGCGGGACGTCCACATTGGGTGCCAGGGCACGCCCACGTCGGGTGCAGGACAGGCCGAGGGACGCCTGTTGGCATTCGATCGTTTGGTTAACATGACCCGTTAGGGTTCCATGAATTTCTAACAAGCAGCGGAAGCAAGTAAACATGAAACACATTACCTTTCACCAAGGGTTGATGTAGAGGTTGAATTCTCGCTGGCAGTCTGCGCAGTCCCACGAGAATAGCCATAAGTTCCTCTTCTGATGTCGGAATTGAGTGATCTTTGTGCTCAGACGATCCTCTCTTCGACGGCTTTCCATCAGTATATAATACATTAAAATCGAAGAAATGTACGATTTTATATGAATTTTGGAACATGACGAACTGCAGCAGCAAACGACCTTCCGGTCTTCTGCTGTATGTCCCAAGTCCGATCTCGACGTCGTGTGGGCGACGATCTACGAGACCTACTCAATCTGCTCTCAACCCTCATCACACGTGAATAATGAATTAGATTAGGGTTCCAGATAAGCTGAGGTGACTTATATACATGGGCTACAGCAGGGACCAGGAGGAGAAATTGGGTTGGGCCTCCATTGGGCTTAAGTATCCAAGCTTAGCCCAAAGCTTATACTTAAGTCCAATAATAATAATATATTCCACTAAAATATTATTACTGCACTACCATACCAATCCCAAAGTTACCTTTTGGGCTCCTTCTTATTATGAGCCCGTTAGTCTCCACATGTTTAAGATATACAATGTCCATTAATTAATTTAAGTTACTGACAACTCAATTAATTAATATATCATCCAAGAGTAGTACCACTCAACCTCATTATCATGCCGGAATAAATTCCACCTGCAGGGTTTACATGATAATCCTTATGAGCTCATTAAGGGGACATCATCAACCTATGACGGACACGGATTCCTTCTACAATCAACAGCACACCATAGAGACAGCACTACTTCCCAACTCACCGAGTTTATTGATTTAATTACATGTAAATCTCACCCATTGATGAATCAAAGAAATACATACTGCCCTATGTGTCGAGATTATTGTATAGGGATTAAGAGCATGAACATCCATAATAACTGAGATCAAGTTCTCCTATAAGTCAGTATAAATCGAACGATCTCAAGCGGTCCTGCTCAATACACACAAGTGCACTAATGTGATTCTATAGCCAAGACAAGCTAATACCAAACCACACTACAACCATCCCGATAGAGAGTCCCCGTCTATCTCGATTGTGAGCATCTGTTTATACTTTATAAGGAAACCGATAATATGATCTTCCGCGTGTTGTCGCACAACATATTATCTACAGTATAAAGTAAGTGGACTATTGCATCGAACATATAAATAAATTATAAGATGCAATCATTTGATCATATGATTCTCATTTCAAATTAATTGTTATAACATTGTTCATACAAAAAGCTAGACTTTTAGTATACAATCCAACAATCTCCCACTTATACTAAAAGACTATGCTGTCATGTCTTCCGCCATACATCTGATTCCCACTCCCACTACACGACCATTAAAAGCTCTCGCCTTAATAATCTTGTAAATGAATTTACTAGGTCATCATCCGATGCAATCTAGGCGACAACAACCTTCCCCTCATCATACGATTTCTCGTAACAGGTGGTACTTGCACTCCATGTGTTTAATTGCCTTATGGGCTCGTGATTCCTTCAAGTTTGCAACTGCACCAATATCATCAATATAAATTGTGATATTCTTGGGCAAACTTAGAAACACTTCGAAGTCCATCTTGAAGTTTCTAGAGTCATACAGATACTTTGGCTGCCTCATAGGCTCCAATTTATCATCTTTCCATGATGGAGTCCGGAGTCTGAAATATATTTCTATATAACACTCCTCCACATTATGACTCAACTTCCTAAAATTAAACACATAACCTTGAGGTGGATTTACTACCGTCCAATCTGACTAAAAAATCCGAATCTACGTAATCCACAAGAAGCAGTGAATTTGCCCAGTAAGCTTACATATAATTTCCAGTCCTTCTCAGGCACTTCATATATGTCTTACCACAGTTCATCATTCTTGTTCCGGGTTACGTTGATACCCACTGTTCATGCGTTCAGCAAAATAGATATCCATTCTCGCGCATAGCATTCCTAAGATTAAGCTTCCTTATTCGCCGAAGCATAAGGAACCGCTTTCATCACCTTTATCTTCCTTTTATGTCTCAAGACATATTTTCTTAGATAAAGTCACTTGCTAAAACAATTAAGGATCGTATCAATTCATGAAGCTTGAGACAAGCATAATATCCTTTCTTATGATCCGTATTACCGTGATCAAAAGGATATTTTTGCTCTTCTTAAGTCCTTCATTTCATACCGCTTTATTATCCATACACATACGCCCGACAATACTCTTTCATTGTCTCCAATGAGCAATATATCATCTACGTATAGTACAAGAAATACCACCACGTTTCCATCACTCTTTTCAATACACAAGACCCATCCGATCATTGATTAGATCCATGTCACTGGATTACCTCATCAAAACGGATGTTTCATGATCTTGAAGCTTGTTTTAGTCCATTAATGGACACTTTTAAGCTCACTATCACAATGCTCTTAGCTCTTTGGAATGAATCATTCTGGTTGCTTCACATAGATGTTTCCCTTAAGACTTCCAATCAGGAAAGCTGTCTCGACATCTATTTGCTATCCCTCATATTTCATATGAGTATCAACAAATAAAAGAGTCCGGATCAACATAAGCATAGCTACTGGCGAACAGGTTTTCTCATAATCGAACCCTTTCTTTCTGAGTATACCTTTTCCTAACAAGCTTTACTTCTAAGGTTTTCACCTTACTGTATGATCCTCTTTTATTTTGTATGACCACTTCCAATAGTTTTCACACCATCCGTGGTTCTACAATCATCCAGATCTTATTTAGAATCTATCGATTCTATTTCAACATTTATTGCAATTTGTTAAGATTTCGCATTTCTATCTTGTAGTTCTTCGTCGTATTCGTGGGTTAACTCCATGTTTACTAGGGACCAAGCCTCTCGACTCTTCCAAAACATGTATCTTACAAGTTGTCGAAGAACCCTCCCACTACGACAAGGCACTACATGCAATTGTATATCAGACGTGACACGCGTTGCAGTTTACCTTGTGGTATATCCTCTTGTACACTTGGTACTTATACTTTGTGTTTTCCTCTCACTTCCTTTAGAACAACTTATACATGGGTATTTGATTTATTACATAGTCCTTTTTTCCAAAAATCTAGTGTTTATGTTAACAATCACTCTTCGATCTTGTGGACTAAATAAATCATCCTTCATTTTTCTAGGATATCCCACAAATAGAAAAACATTCTTACGAATTACTGTTCCTAGGGCATATCCATAAAATGAATTTAGTAATTCCAAATAATTCATCATCTATCTAATCACTACCATAAGAGTGCTATTCCTTCTATTCGTCACACCATTAAGGTGGGAAATTCATTTCCGAAGGTACCTTTCTCTTACTAGATTAGAAGACTCATTATTAATTACTATTTGTCGCATCCAGGGGATAAACATGATTTAAGAGTGTACAAATTGTTCACCAACGTACCATAACAGATTACAACTCTATCATTCATTATAATGACCATGTCATTTAAATGAAATGGAGTATCCATCTATTAATGCATAGAAACCGAAATCAAATTCTTTCTATGAAAATGTACGTAAAGACAATTTCATAAAATCAAACGTCTACTCATATCATTTGATAAATAGACAACTCCCACTGCAATAGCCACTACTCTTGTAGTTTTACCCATGTCATAACAATCTTATCCTCACTTAGTAATAAACATTTAGTGATTCCAGTATCTACACACTTCGTGTCAGTAAATGCTATCACTAATCATGTTTTAAACAACTAGTGAATAAGATATAAAACTTGTTCACATTATGATGAAAATGGCTTTCCTTTGCCACATGTTTTGCCAGAAGTTTTCCACCATATACATCCTATTGTAATTCAGGTGGAACTTACTCAAAAACATCTAGGCAATTCACAAAGAATTAAATTGATCTAGGTTTCCCTTCAATTTACACTCCATGCTTTCCCAATTCATTCATCAAATTAAATCATGATCTTCTGCCTTTTAACTTACTCAAGTATCCGAAGAGTTACATGAGACCATCATATTTCTATGAACCTCTCATCTCTTCACTAGAGACTTTAATAGGCATCATGAGACGTCCATCGTGAGAACACACATGTATTTTCTTAAGCAGTAAAATTCAAAACCAAGATTCTTTTCTAATCATCTAATTTTGGACCAGTAAATATAATTTCTTTTAGTTAACAATAAGCGAGATAAAACCATTTGAAATTACAGAGAATCATAAATAAATATACCGATCAAATCTTCGAATTTTATCCTTTTATATTGATTCCCTCAAAACTATATAAAAATAAAATTCACCGACATCTCAAGCACCGTGAGTCTGCAAGCCACGTTAGTGTGGATGTTTACAAACCCAAACATTTACAAGAGAAGGTTTTACCCATTAATTTCATTTGTCAACCTAACTTTATGACAAAATAATTAATAGTCGGTTCCTCTTTAGCCATGCAAATAATAGCAGTGACTCCATTGGGGAGGATACTAATTATTTACACCTAAGTGTACACCATTATTTGATCCCAAGTCCACTGCGCGAGCTTGTGTGCCTTACAGTTGGAGAAGTACACACGCGCTCGGATAGCTTCCTACAATCATCAATTATAAGTTTGTACCAGTGAGCCCCACATAAACTCATCCGTTAGGGAGGAAGGCCTATTGCCAACACGCAAGTTCATGTACCACATTACAAACAATAATTATGTAATGAAGTCTGTACCAGTGATCCGTGAATAAACTCATCCGTTAGGGAGGAAGGTCTATTGCCAACACGCAAGTTTACTCACATCACTTACAAACCAATAATGGAGGCCGCGGAAATATTTACCAATCCCCTCTCCCACTTAGTAATTTAACACCGAGGGTTTTTACATGCATATGATATTCAGAATAAAATACGCAACGCTAGCATGCTTCTATTACGGCACATAAGGCAGTAAATCACAGAGAGTCATGCATACATATATAACAATAATCAATAATTAAATCAATCATTAACAGTTATATATCAGCGAATTCGATTGTTCGCCACCAGGCACGAATATCAGCAAAGACTTCCAGACTATCAAATTTTCAAAATTTCCAGATTGTCCAATTTTCGAAACCATCGATATCGACCGTCGATGTCGTCCAGATTATCAAAATCATCGATATCGACTAGATTATCAAATATTCGAAAAACATCAAGATTATCAAAATTCTGAAACTATCGATATCGATCGTCATATCGTCTAGATTATCAAAATCATCGATATCGACGAGCAACCATATATAACAATAATAGATAATTAAATCAATTATGTCAGTTATATATTAGGAATCAATTCAACATCCATATATAACAATAATAGACAATCAATTATAGCAGTTATATATTAGGAATTAATTCGACATTCATATATGACAATAATAGATTATTAAATCAATTATAGCAGTCATATATTAGGAATTAATTCGACATCCATATATAACAATAATATACAATCTATTATGGCAGTTATATATTAGGAATTAGTTTTCTTAAAATTGGATGTCTTATCCAACACTCTAGCAATACATGCATATAATATACCAAATATAATACGCAATCTAGCATGCTTCTATATAAGACAATAAATCATAGAGATCAGGCATATATATATATATATATATAAATAATAGACAATTAAATCAATTATGACAGTTATATATATTAGGAATAAAAACGCCTCTAAATTTTAATGTCTTGTCCGACACTCCTACTGTGGAATCGATGCCTTACGCAACAAGCAGGATTGCTTGTGCCCCAAGACGTCCATCGTCATATCCCACCGCCAATCATGTCAGGGAGCGCCCCAAGTGCCTTGACGAGCGCCCCTCGCCCGGACTGTCGGTCGTCCAAGGGCCTACTTGCATGGAACCAAGTTCAGCCCAACGCGCAACACCAAACAACACCAACTGTCGTTCGTAGTTCGAAACTGAAAGAACCTCAGAATCCAATCTCCACCGTCCAGAATCTACTACTTTAAGTCTTGAACATGCTGTCCAAATTACAGATCG
Source organism: Pogostemon cablin (assembly GCA_023678885.1). Lineage (NCBI taxonomy): Eukaryota > Viridiplantae > Streptophyta > Magnoliopsida > Lamiales > Lamiaceae > Pogostemon > Pogostemon cablin. The sequence continues at coordinate 47,082,832 of CM042955.1, forward strand.
ATCCAACGGTTATTTTGTGAGAAACGGCTCTTTTCTCTCGACTGCGCAAAACAGAATCGTCCAAATATCTGCTTCTGTTTTCAGCGTACTCCCAGCAAGAAAAGGCTCCAAATTTGATCTCCACCGTTCAGAATGTACATCCACAAGGTCTGAACGTGTTGACCAAATTACAGCTCGATCCAATGATTAGTTTGTCAGAAACGATACTTTTCCCTCGACTGCGCAAAACAGAATCGCCCAAATATCTGCTTCAGTTTTCAGCGTACTTCCAGCAAGAAAAAGCTCCAAATTTGATCTCCACCGTTCAAAATGTACATCCACAAGTTCTGAACGTGCTGACCAAATTATAGATCAATCCGACCGTTGAAACTCTAGTTATTGCCTCTGCAATATCACTACGCTGGATTTTCTCTCAAAAGCGTGATTCTATTTTTGCCCTCTCTTTCTTCCTTGCATGTGAAATTGACGAACAATTTTCGTCGAATCCTCTCACACACAACCATGGACGAATAGATATGATATAGGGTATATATTACATAGGGATATTCATGGTTTGCGCAATAAAACCAAAACCCTAAACATGTGATCCTAATTCCGAAAAATTAATCGCATAAACCCTAGCCTAACGTGTCACGCTTCACCACGAAACCGAAGCTCTGATACCAATTGTTGGCATTCGATCATTTGGTTAACGTGACCCGTTAGGGTTCCATGAATTTCTAACAAGCAGCGGAAGCAAGTAAACATGAAACGCATTACCTTTCACCAAGGGTTGATGTAGAGGTTGAATTCTCGCTGGCAGTCTGCGCAGTCCCACGAGAATAGCCATAAGTTCCTCTTCTGATGTCGGAATTGAGTGATCTTTATGCTCAGACGATCCTCTCTTCGACGGCTTTCCATCAGTATATAATACATTAAAATCGAAGAACTGTACGATTTTATATGAATTTTGGAACATGATGAACTGCAGCAGCAAACGACCTTCCGGTCTTCTGCTGTATGTCCCAAGTCCGATCTCGACGTCGTGTGGGCGACGATCTACGAGACCTACTCAATCTGCTCTCAACCCTTATCACACGTGAATAATGAATTAGATTAGGGTTCCAGATAAGCTGAGGTGACTTATATACATGGGCTACAGCAGGGACCAGGAGGAGAAATTGGGTTGGGCCTCCATTGGGCTTAAGTATCCAAGCTTAGCCCAAAGCTTATACTTAAGTCCAATAATAATAATATATTCCACTAAAATATTATTACTGCACTACCATACCAATCCCAAAATTACGTTTTGGGCTCCTTCTTATTATGAGCCCGTTAGTCTCCCCATGTTTAAGATATACAATGTCCATTAATTAATTTAAGTTACTGACAACTCAATTAATTAATATCTCATCCAAGAGTAGTACCACTCAACCTCATTATCATGCCGGAATAAATTCCACCTGCAGGGTTTACATGATAATCCTTATGAGCTCCTCAAGGGGACATCATCAACCTATGACGGACACGGATTCCTTCTACAATCAACAGCACACCATAGAGACAGCACTACTTCCCAACTCACCGAGTTTATTGATTTAATTGCATGTAAATCTCACCCATTGATGAATCAAAGAAATACATACTGCCCTATGTGTCGAGATTATTGTATAGGGATTAAGAGCACGAACATCCATAATAACTGAGATCAAGTTCTCCTATAAGTCAGTATAAATCGAACGATCTCAAGCGGGCCTGCTCAATACACACAAGTGCACTAATGTGATTCTATAGCCAAGACAAGCTAATACCAAACCACACTACAACCATCCTAATAGAGAGTCCCCGTCTATCTCGATTGTGAGCATCTGTTTATACTTTATAAGGAAACCGATAATATGATCTTCCGCGTGTTGTCGCACAACATATTATCTACAGTATAAAGTAAGTGGACTATTGCATCGAACATATAAATAAATTATAAGATGCAATCATTTGATCATATGATTCTCATTTCAAATTAATTGTTATAACATTGTTCATACAAAAAGCTAGACTTTTAGTATACAATCCAACAACGCCCACGTCGGGTGCCGGGGCACGTCGAGGGATGCCCACGTCGGGTGCCGAGGCAGGCCAGGGGATGCCCACGCCAGGTGCCGGGGCACGCCGGGGGACGCCCACATCGGGTGCCGAAGCACGCCGGGGGACACCCACGTTGGGTGCTGGGGCACGCCAGGGGACGCCTACATCGGGCGCCAGGGCACGCCGGGGGATGCCCACGTAGGACGCCGGGGCACGTTGGGGGATGCCCACGTCTGGTGCCAGGCACGCCGGGGAACTCCCACTCCGGGTGCCGGGGCAAGCCAAGGGACGCCCACGCCGAGTGCCGAGGCAGGGCTGGGGGAAGCCCACGTCAATTGCCGGGGGATGCCCATGTAAGGTGCTGGGGCACGCCGAGAAATCCCTACCAGAACTGTCACTAGAAACTCACCGGCGATCACCAGAAAAGTGTCAGGCCGAAGACCCAAATGGGGCACGACCGTTGCCTACCCATGGCCTTGGTGCTTGGCAACCGTTGCCCATGTGTGCCTTGCCAGCCCCTTGACAGCACACCCCTTATATATGTTTTAGGAGGCGAAATCCAGGTGTAGGAGTCATTGCGCGTGCAAAATTTTTGGACCCTAGTTCCAAAATTTTCTCCTTAGCTTCTTGAGCAAGTTACCTTACGACTGCCGGATCCTCTCGCCCGCATCCTCGGAGAACATCGTTGCTCATCGTTCGGCGCTTCTAGACCACTCCCAACATTGCCGGCGCCTCTCGCCGGCAACACCCATTTGATCTCACCGCTCCCCACGGCAGTGAAAGAGTATTCTCACTCTTTTATGTGATCCGCCTAGATCGATTCTCTAATGGGGAAGAAATCTAGGAGTCGAACGCCCTCAAAAGCATTGTCGGATATGCGTGTCAGTTAGAAAACATTCAAATCGGTGAAGGATCAGCCTAAGAAGATCGAACGGAAAAATACATTGAAGGATGCGGTATTGGTAGATAACCCGCAATTGGATGATGGCGCCGCCTTGGAGTGCTCTATTGCAGCGAATCGTACGGAGATGGAGGCGGAAATTACCATCAGGTGTATGGCCTTATTGTGGCCAACATGCCAGAGGCTCGTAGCCCCGCCAGTCCCACGCAAGGCCTAATGGACGTGGCCATGGACGACTCGACCCCGGTGGTACCCATCGTGCACAACCCAACCACCAAACGGAAACCCTCGGTAGAGCGGCGGCGCAGCACCACCCCAGGCACTTGGCGTCGGCTGGATGTGGCGACCCCCTGCCTCTCCCTCTCGGCAGGCGGGCAGGAAGTCTCGGTAGGTTGGCAACGCACCTCGACAGGGGTAGGAAATAGTGGAGGGGCTCGGCAGGGCACCAAGACTGTAGGCAGTGTCGAGAACTCTCGGCAGATGTAGGGCGCTACACGCCAGCATAGCCCGGCGCACGCGTCCACCTCCCCATCTCGGCAGAGTGCGCCGAGCATGGGCGCCAGCGCTGGGTGAGGCCCAAGCGACACAGGATAGCACGGGGGCGAGGCGGCAGGCCCTCGGTAGCAAGGAAGGCAGCACGACCAACACGCACGACAGGGCGAATCAGGTGGAGGTTCTGCTCCCAAGGAACCGGTTGACTACGACAAGTTTGTCAACAAAAATAACATTGATCAAGATAGGAGGCCTGAATACATTGCGCCATGCGATGGAGTGGCCTATCTTGATCCGAAGGATGATTCTGATGCATGGAAATACACGTTGGTGGGGTATTTCTTGGGACATTTCCCAGGTATGCAAGCCCTTCATGCCATCTGCCGAGCATGGGGCGTCAAGTATACCATTGTCATGCATCAGTCGGGGTAGATTATCTTCCAGCTTTGCTCAGAGGAGGACGTGCGGAAGGTGCTTGACAGTGCTCCCCATTCCATATGGGAACAATATCTTATGCTCGAAAAGTTCCCACGAGCCTTTCAATTTAATGACTGAGAAATCTCTCATGTCCCGGTCTGGATTCGGTTGCCTTTGTTCCCATTGGAGTTGTGGTCGAAGAACAACATTAGTAAGGTGGCTTCACTGGTTGGTAGACCAATAATGGTGGATGATACTTCTGTTAAGGCGGATAGGGTATCATTTGTGCATGTGCGAGTGGATACTGATGTCTCGCAGGAACTCCCGAAGGAGGTCACTTTCAACTATCGAGGAGCCAACTTTTCCAAAACCGTGTTGTACGAACGTCTTCCGGCATATTGTACTAAGTACAGGAAATTTGGTCATCTAGTTAGTGATTGTGACGATCTTGCTAGAGGTGACGGACCTGATGGAGGACTTGATGGTGGAAAATCACTTTGGTTTTGTTAAGAACCGAAGAATAAGGGACTGTGTGATGCTAGCCCAGGAGATAGTGAAGAATTATGGGTGGGTTAGGCATCCTCAGTACAGGAGAATGGCAATTAAGGTGGATATTAATAAGGCATATGATTCGGTGGATTGGGGATTTCTGCCTTCCACTCTCACCCACAGGTCAGACGACACTAGGAGAGGCACTAGAATCATCATCCAGGAGCCGCAGGGCAGAGGCAACGGACCAGGACGAGGTGGGGGCTTCTTCCCCAATGTTCGTCAATAAGGTGTCTAGCATGGAACGTACGAGGGCTTGCAGCCACTTATGCACAGCGAGCAGCCCGCAGGTTAGTTTGCAAGAATAAAGTATGCTTAGTGTATTTTCTTGAAACTAGATTGTCTGTTAATAATGTGGTGGATATTGTGGGTAGAATTGTTCCTAGTTGGAATAATGTGAATAATTTTGATAATGTTGATTGGGTCATATTATGGTTACATGGGATTCCACTTTGATTGCTGTTAGTAATGTTATGCTCCATGAGCAATGGAGTCGGAGTTTCTGCTAATGGGGGCCACTTCGGACCACTGCCCTGTCCTAGTTTCCATGTTTCACTCCGAGTACTAGAAGGGGAGACCGTTCAGGTATGTGAACATGTGGAAGACCAGAAGGGATTCCTGATACTGTGCAAGAGGTGTGGGACTTGCAAGTGTGGGGTACAACTTAGTTTAGTGTTTGTCGTAGGCTGATGTTACTCAAGCCAAAGCTACGTCAGTTTGGCAAGAGGGACTTTGGTCACATAGCCGAAAGAGCAGAGCGGGCTAGAGTGGAGCTAGACAGTCTACAATTGGAGAGCCATGTTAATCCTGGTAATGTTGAGAAATGGGACAGGGTTCGGGAGGCAGCGAAGAACGTCGACTTCTTGTGTCACGCCGAACATCTCTTCTTCTCTCAGATGGACAGAGCCGATTACTTGATCAGTCAGGACAAGCCCACGAAATTCTTCTATAAGAAGACCAAGTCCAATAGCGTGAGGAATATCATCCCCTCCGTACTTACGGAATCCGAGCACACTTCCTCCCGTGATGAAGTCGTTGGAGAGTTCCTTACATTCTATAGAAACTTGTTGGGTACAGCGGGGGAGTGCAAGGAGATAGATGATAGTGTGTTTGAATGGGGAGCCGTGTTGAGTGATGAACAGGCGCAGCAGCTTGAGGCGCCTATCACGGCCAAAGAGGTGAAGGGAGTTGTATGGAGCATGAATGAGGATAAAGCCCCCGGTCCGGATGGGTACACGGCTGCTTTCTTTCAGGACGCGTGGCACGTGGTCGGGTCGGATGTCATGGCGGCTGTCCAGGAATTCTTCCACTCCTGGCAGCTACTGCGGTAGATGAATGCCACGTTTATTACACTATCCCGAAAGGTAAGCACGATCCTACTGTCAGGGACTTCCGCCCGATTTCGTGTTACAATGTGCTCTACAAAATTATATCCCGTATCATTGTGACACGAATGACGGACCTGATGGAGGACTTGGTGGTGGAAAATCACTTTGATTTTGTTAAGAACCGAAGAATGAGTGACTATGTGATGCTAGCCCAGAAGATAGTGAAGAATTATGGGTGGGCTAGGCATAGTCAGTACAGGAGAATGGCGATTAAGGTGGATATTAAGAAGGCATATGATTCGGTGGATTGGGGGTTTCTGCGTGAAGTGCTTACAGGTTTGAAATATCCTCAGCGTATAACAGGCTAGATCATGGAATGTGTCACCACCACCTCATTCTCCATCCTTATCAACGACACACCTGAGGGATATTTCGATGGTAAGAGAGGCTTGCGTCAGGGTGATCCATTGTCGTCCTTATTATTTGTCTTGTGCATCGATTACTACTCCCGTCTCTTCAAGAGAATGATTGTGACGGGCAACTATAAGTATCACTCTAGGCATTGTGCGAAGGTTGGCGTTTCCCATTTGGCATTTGCGGACGATTTGATTATCTTTGCTTATGGCAATCGCTCTTCAGCAGAAGTGGTGGCCAAGGCACTTAATCTCTTCACTCGAATGTCAGGTTTGGAGGTTAGTGCGGACAAGTCTCACTTGTTCATGGCAGGAGTTCTGGAGGATGAGGAGCAGGCTATCCGTTAGGTGCTACCTTTTCAGGAAGGCACCTTTCCTTTACGTTATTTGGGAGTTCCGCTACAGGGAAGTAAGCTCCGGGAGTCTGCATTTGAGCCGCTCATCACGCAGGTTACTAATTTGATCAGGGGGTGGTCCACGCATCTGCTCTCATATGCCGGCAGATTGGAACTCATTAGATCAGTTGTGTATGGGTTGATGAATTTCTGGACGTCGATGGTGATGATCCCCAAAGGAGTTGTGGACAGAATAGAGAGGATGACAAAGAAATTCCTTTGGGGAGCCACAAGGGGTGCAGTTCCTTGGGAGGAGGTCATTCTCCCTAAGGAACAGGGTGGCCTTGGACTTAGGGGACTCGACTTGCTGAACGATGTAGCTCTTTGTGGTATGCTGTGGGATGTGCATCAGGAGAAGAGATCGCTGTGGATAAAATGGATTAGTGCCATTTATCTGCAGTCCTCTTCGTGTTGGGATGTTGAGGTGAATTATAGTGCATCAATTGTGTGGAAGGATATCCTCCGTGCGAGGGATATGGTCAGAGCACGGATTGGTGGGGACATGGTTTCCACTTTGGGTTCATGTTCGGAGATGGGAAGGCTTCGTTTAGGTAAGTTGTATTGGCTTGTTTCAGACTCTATGCCGGTACAGCCTATTTACAAGAAGTTGTGGAGTTCATGGGTTCCTCAAAAGCATGCATTTAGGACGTGTCTCGCTATGAGGAACTGCCTGCTTACCATGGATAGATGGAGACACTACGAAGGCCCGGTTGGGTGCATGCTGTGCGTGGGGGCCCCCGAATCGAGAGATCACCTTTTTTTTAGGTGTCTATTCACGAGGCATGTATGGAACCGGGTTAGGCATGAAGTGGAGAGGAGGAGACAGGTTACCATGAAGGCCGGCTTCAAGTGGCTCAGCAAGGACCGGCGAGTGCATGTTCGTGATAAGAGGAGGTGGACGCTCGCTCTCTATGGAAGCGTCTTCCTCATATGGAAGGCTCAGAATTAAGCACTCTTCGAGGGTGCCCGACCTTCTACGGATGGCTTGATTAATTCCATACTTATGCATGTAATTAGATTCGAGTATTTGTTATCTAGATAGGCATAGTTTCTTTGGTTGCTCCGCTTTAGAGTTGTAATTATATGTACTTGTGACTCTGGCTTCGGCCTCTCATTTTTGAATAATTAACATATCATTCATAGGTGAAACCCAGGTGATAGCAACAGATATTGAAATTCCCTGGGAGGCAAGTTTTTGGTTCCCGTCGATCCAGATGTCTGTTCGGCACGAAACTTTGCACGCCCCACCAAAATCATGCAAGGAATTCATTTTTGAAGTCGGACTTCAGTTTCGAGATTCCTATTTTTTTATATTTTTTTTATTTCAGTGAATTCAATATGCCGAGCGACATCGAACGTGCCCACATATCGACGGATGGAGGTTTGTTGAGATTGCACGACCCATTAAAACCGAGCAAGGAATTCATTTTTTGAGTCGGATTTATCTTTTGAAATTTGAATTCATTTTTAGTAGTTTGCCCGCGCAAGCTCGTTGCCTAGTATTGCCGGTGGTTGCCTAGGATTGCCCACGCCCGTTACATCAGATTGTCAATGTCGGGGGTTGCCTAGGAAGAATCTCGTTGGGTTGCCCATGGCTGCCCATGGTTGCCCACGATTGCCAACGGTTGTTGCCTAGGATTACCCGTGCCGAGCCCCGTCGGGTTGCCCATGGCAGCCTACGGTTGCCCACGGTTGCCTGGGAACTACCCTGTCGGGCTGCCCATGGTTGCCTCAGATTGCGCATGCCGGGTGACGGGGGTTCCCCGTGAAGAACCCGTTGCCATGGGTTGCCTATGCATAGGCCATGCTTGCACGGCCCATGCCCACACCTTGCCCACGGTCGTTGCCTTGGCTTGCCCATGCCATGGCTCATGCCCAACTCCAGTTGCCCACGATTGGCCATGGAGTCACCCACGTATGCCTACGCCCATTGCCACGGGTTGCCCATGCACAGGCAAGCTCGCACGACAATGCCCATGGCTTGCCCATGACCATTGCCTTGGCTTGCTCATGCCATGACCCATGCCCAACTCCCGTTACCCACGGTTGCCCACGAGGTCTTCCACATATGCCCACGCCCGTTGCCACGGGTTGCCCACGCACAGGCAATGCTTGCATGGCCCATGCCCACTGCTTGCCCATGGCTGTTGCCTTGGCTTGCCCATGCCATGGCCCATGCCCAACTCCTATTCCAACGGTTGGTTACCCACGGGGTCGCCCACGTATGCCCACGCCCGTTGCCACGGGTTGCCTATGCACAGGCAATGCTTGCACGGCCCATGCCCACGGCATGCCCACGGCTGTTGCCTTGTCTTGTCCATGCCATAGCCCATGCCCAACTCCCGTTGCCCACGGTTGCCCATGGGGTCGCCCACGTATGCCCATGCCTGTTGCCACGGGTTGCCCATGCACTGGCAATGCTTGCACGGTACATGCCCACGGCTTGCCCATGGCCGTTGCCTTAACTTGCCCATGCCATGGCCCATGCCAAACTCTCATTGCCCACGGGTTGCCCACGGGGTCGCCCACGTATGCCCACCCCCGTTACCATGGCTTGCCTATGCACAGGCAATGCTTGCACTGGCATGCCCACGGCTTGCCCATGGCCGTTGCCTTGGCTTGCACATGCCATGGCCCATGCCCAACTCCCGTTGCCTACGGTTCCCCATGGTCGCCAACGTATGCCCACGCCCATTGCCATGGGTTGCCCATGCAAAGGCATTGCTTGCACTGCCCATGCCCACGGCTGTTGCCTTGGCTAGACCATACCATGGCTCATGCCCAACTCCCGTTGCCCACAGGGGTCGCCCACGGCTTGCCCATGGCCATTGCATTGGCTTGCCCATGTCGTGGCCCATGCCCAACTCCCGTTGCCCATGGGGGTCGCCCACGGGTGCCCACACCCATTGCCACGAGTTGCCCATGCACAGGCCATGCTTGCATGGCCCATGCCCACGGCTTGCCCACAGCCGTTACCTTGGCTTGCCCATGCCATGGCCCATTCCCAACTCCCATTACCAACGGTTCCCCACGGTTGCCCACGTATGCCCATGCCCGTTGCCACGGGATGCCCATACATAGGTAACGCTTGCACTGCCCACGCCCATTGCTTTCCCAAGGCCGTTGTCTTAGATTGCCCATGCCATGGCCCATGCCCAACTCCCATTGCCCATAGTTGCCCATGGGGTCACCCACGTATGCCCATGCCTGTTGCTACGGGTTGCCCATGCAAGGCAATGCTTGCACGGCCCATGCCCACGGCTTGCCCACGGCCGTTGCCTTAGCTTGGCCATGCTATGGCCCATGCCCAACTCCCATTGCCCACGGGTCGCCTACGTATGCCCATGCACGTTGCCATGGGTTGCCCATGCACAGGCCATGCTTGCACGGCCCATGCCCATGGATTGCCCACGGCCGTTGCCTTAGCTTGCCAATGCCATGGCTCATGCCCAACTCCCGTTGCCCACTGGGGTCGCCCACGGCTTGCCCACTGCCGTTGTGTTGGCTTGCCCATGCCGTGGCCCATGCCCTACTCCCGTTGCCTACGGGGGTCGCCCACGGGTGCCCAAACTTGTTACCACGGGTTGCCCATGTACATGCCATGCTTGCACAGCCCATGCCCACGTATGCCCACGCCCGTTGCCACGGGTTGCCTATGCATAGGCAATGCTTGCACGGCCCATGCCCACGGCTTGCCCATGGCTGTTGCCTTGTCTTGCCCATGCCATGGCCCATGCCCAACTCCCGTTGCCCACGGTTGCCCATGGGGTCGCCCACGTATGCCCATGCTTGTTGCCACGGGTTGCCCATGCACTGGCAATGCTTGCACGGTACATGCCCACGGCTTGCCCACGGCCGTTGCCTTAACTTGCCCATGCCAAGGCCCATGCCAAACTCTCATTGCCCACGGGTTGCCCATGGGGTCGCCCACGTATGCCCACCCCCGTTGCCATGGGTTGCCTATGCACAGGCAATGCTTGCACTACCCATGCCCACGGCTTGCCCATGGCCGTTGCCTTGGCTTGCACATGCCATGGCCCATGCCCAACTCCCGTTGCCCACGGTTCCCCATGGTCACCAACGTATGCCCACGCCCGTTGCCATGGGTTGCCCATGCAAAGGCATTGCTTGCATTGCCCATGCCCACGGCTTGCCCACGGCTATTGCCTTAACTTGCCCATGCCATGGCTCATGCCCAACTCCTGTTGCCCACAGGGGTCGCCTATGGCTTGCCCATGGCCATTGCGTTGGCTTGCCCATGCCGTGGCCCATGCCCAACTCCCGTTGCCCATGGGGGTCGCCCACGGGTGCCCACACCCATTCCCACGAGTTGCCCATGCACAGGCCATGCTTGCACGGCCCATGCCCACGGCTTCCCCACAGCCGTTACCTTGGGTTGCCCATGCCATGGCCCATGCCCAACTCCCGTTGCCAACGGTTCCCCACGGTTGCCCACGTATGCCCATGCCCGTTGCCACGGGATGCCCATACATAGGTAACGCTTGCACTGCCCATGCCCATTGCTTTCCTAAGGACGTTGTCTTAGATTGCCCATGCCATGGCCCATGCCCAACTCCCGTTGCCCATAGTTGCCCATGGGGTCGCCCACGTATGCCCATGCCTGTTGCTACGGGTTGCCCATGCAAGGCAATGCTTGCACGGCCCATGCCCACGGCTTGCCCACGGCCGTTGCCTTGGCTTGCCTATGCTATGGCCCATGCCCAACTCCCGTTGCCCACGGGTCGCCCACGTATGCCCATGCACGTTGCCACGGGTTGCCCATGCACAGACCATGCTTGCACGGCCCATGCCCATGGATTTCCCACGGCCGTTGCCTTAGCTTGCCAATGCCATGGCTCATGCCCAACTCCCGTTGCCCACTGGGGTTGCCCACGGCTTGCCCACTGCCGTTGTGTTGGCTTGCCCATGCCGTGGCCCATGCCCTACTCCCGTTGCCTACGGGGGTCGCCCACGGGTGCCCACACTTGTTGCCACGGGTTGCCCATGTACATTCCATGCTTGCACGGCCCATGCCCATGGCTTGCCCACGGCCGTTGCCTTGGCTTGCCCATGGGGGTCGCGCACGTATGCCCACGCCCGTTGCCACGGGTTGCAAATGCACAGGCAATGCTTGCACGGCCCATGCCCACGGCTTGCCCACGGCAGTTGCTTTGGCTTGCCCATGCCATGGCCCATGTCCAACTCCCGTTGCCCACGTTTGCCCACGGTGGTCGCCATGTATGCCTATGCCCATTGCCCCGGGTTGCCCATGCATGCACGGTCCATGCCCACGGGGTTGCCCATGTATGCCCATGCCCATTGTCACGGGTTGCCCACGCCCGTTGTCATGGGTTGCCCATGCACAGACCATGCTCGCACTATCCATGCCCACGGCTTGCCCACGGCCGTTGCCTTGGCTTACCCATGCCATGGCCCATGCCCAACTCTCGTTGCCCACGGTTTCCCAAGGGGTCGTCCATATATACCCATGCCCGTTGCCACGGGTTGCCCATGCACAGGCATTGCTTGCATGACCCATGCCCACGGCTTTCCCATGGCCGTTGCCTTGGCTTGCCCATGCCCAACTCCCATTGCCCATGATTGCCCATGGAATCGCCCACGTATGCCCATGCCCATTGCTACGGGTTTCCCATGCATAGGCAATGCTAGCACGCCCCATGCCCACGGCTTGCCCACGGTCGTTGCCTTGTCTTGCCCATGCCATGGCCCATGCCCAACTCTCGTTGCCCACGGTTGCCCACGGGGGTCGCCCACGTATACCCATGCCCGTTGCCACGGGTCGACCACGCCCATTGCCATGGGTTGCCCATGCACAGGTCATGCTTGCACGGCCCATGCCCATGGCTTGCCTACGGCCGTTGCCTTGGCATGCCCATGCCATGGCCAATGCCCAACTCCCGTTACCCACGGTTGCCCACGGAGGTTTCCCACGTATGCCCACGCCCATTGCAACAGGTTGCCCATGTCCGTTGCCACGAGTTGCCCGCACACGCCATGCTTACACGGCCCATGCCCATGCCTTGCCCACGGCCATTGCCTTGGCTTGCCCATGCCATGGCCCATGCCCAACTCCAGTTGCCCAAGGTTGCCCCTGGTAGTCGCCCACGTATGCCCACGCCCGTTGCCAATGGTTGCCTATGCACAGGCCATACTTGCATGGCCCATGCCCTCGGCTTGCCCATGGCCATTGCCTTGGCTTGCCCATGCTATGGCACATGCCCAACTCCCGTTTCCCACGGTTGCCCACGGGGTCACCTACGTATGCCCACGCCCGTTGCCACGGGTTGCCCATGTATAAGCAATGCTTGTACAGCCCATGCCCACGGCTTGCCCATAGCCTTTACCTTGGCTTGCCATGCCATGGCCCATGCCCAACTCCCGTTGCCCACGGGTCGCCCACGTATGCCCACGCACGTTGCCACGGGTTGCCCATGCACAGGCCATGCTTGCACGGCCCATGTCCATGGATTGCCCACGGCCGTTGCCTTAGCTTGCCAATGCCATGGCTCATGCCCAACTCCCGTTGCCCATGGGGGTCGCCCACGGCTTGCCCACTGCCGTTGTGTTGGCTTGCCCATGCCGTGGCCCATGCCCAACTCCCGTTGCCTACGGGGGTCGCCCACGAGTGCCCACACTTGTTGCCACGGGTTGCCTATGTACAGGCCATGCTTGCATGGCCTATGCCCATGGCTTGCCCACGGCCATTGCCTTGGCTTGCCCATGGGGGTCGCGCACGTATGCCCACGCCTGTTGCCACGGGTTCCCAATGCTCAGGCAATGCTTGCACGGCCCATGCCCACGGCTTGCCCATGGCCGTTGCTTTGGCTTGCCCATACCATGGCCCATGTCCAACTCCCGTTGCCCACGTTTGCCCACGGTGGTCGCCATGTATGCCTATGCCCATTGCCCCGGGTTGCCCATGCATGCACGGTCCATGCCCACGGGGTTGCCCATGTATGCCCATGCCCATTGTCACGGGTTGCCCACGCCCGTTGTCATGGGTTGCCCATGCACAGACCATGCTCGCACTATCCATGCCCACGGCTTGCCCACGGCCGTTGCCTTGGCTTACCCATGCCATGGCCCATGCCCAACTCTCGTTGCCCACGATTTCCCAAGGGGTCGTCCATATATGCCCATGCCCGTTGCCACGGGTTGCCCATGCACAGGCATTGCTTGCATGACCCATGCCCACGGCTTTCCCATGGCCGTTGCCTTGGCTTGCCCATGCCCAACACCCATTGCCCATGATTGCCCATGGAATCGCCCACGTATGCCCATGCCCATTGCCACGGGTTTCCCATGCATAGGCAATGCTAGCACGCCCCATGCCCACGGCTTGCCCACGGTCGTTGCCTTGTCTTGCCCATGCCATGGCCCATGCCCAACTCTCGTTGCCCACGGTTGCCCACGGGGGTCGCCCACGTATACCCATGCCCGTTGCCATGGGTCAACCACGCCCATTGCCATGGGTTGCCCATGCACAGGTCATGCTTGCACGGCCCATGCCCATGGCTTGCCCACGGCCGTTACCTTGGCATGCCCATGCCATGGCCAATGCCCAACTCCCGTTACCCACGGTTGCCCACGGAGGTTTCCCACGTATGCCCACGCCCATTGCCATAGGTTGCCCATGTCCGTTGCCACGAGTTGCCCGCACACGCCATGCTTACACGGCCCATGCCCATGCCTTGCCCACGGCCATTGCCTTGGCTTGCCCATGCCATGGCCCATGCCCAACTCCCGTTGCCCAAGGTTGCCCCTGGTAGTCGCCCACGTATGCCCACGCCCGTTGCCACGGGTTGCCTATGCACAGGCCATACTTGCATGGCCCATGCCCTCGGCTTGCCCATGGCCATTGCCTTGGCTTGCCCATGCTATGGCACATGCCCAACTCCCGTTTCCCACGGTTGCCCACGGGGTCACCCACGTATGCCCACGCCCGTTGCCACGGGTTGCCCATGTATAGGCAATGCTTGTACAGCCCATGCCCACGGCTTGCCCACAGCCTTTACCTTGGTTTGCCCATGCCATGGCCCATGCCCAACTCCCGTTGCCCACGGGTCGCCCACGTATGCCCACGCACGTTGCCACGGGTTGCCCATGCACAGGCCATGCTTGCACGGCCCATGTCCATGGATTGCCCACGGCCGTTGCCTTAGCTTGCCAATGCCATGGCTCATGCCCAACTCCCGTTGCCCATGGGGGTCGCCCACGGCTTGCCCACTGCCGTTGTGTTGGCTTGCCCATGCCGTGGCCCATGCCCAACTCCCGTTGCCTACGGGGGTCGCCCACGAGTGCCCACACTTGTTGCCATGGGTTGCCCATGTATAGGCCATGCTTGCATGGCCCATGCCCATGGCTTGCCCACGGCCGTTGCCTTGGCTTGCCCATGGGGGTCGCGCACGAATGCCCACGCCTGTTGCCACGGGTTCCCAATGCTCAGGCAATGCTTGCACGGCCCATGCCCACGGCTTGCCCATGGCCGTTGCTTTGGCTTGCCCATACCATGGCCCATGTCCAACTCCCGTTGCCCACGTTTGCCCACGGTGGTCGCCATGTATGCCTATGCCCATTGCCCCGGGTTGCCCATGCTTGCATGGTCCATGCCAACGTGGTTGCCCATGTATGCCCACGCCCATTGTCACGGGTTGCCCACGCCCGTTGTCATGGGTTGCCCATGCACAGACTATGCTCGCACTATCCATGCCCATGGCTTGCCCACAGCCGTTGCATTGGCTTGCCCATGCCATGGCCCATGCCCAACTCTCGTTGCCCACGGTTTCCCAAGGGGTCGTCCATGTATGCCCACGCCCATTACCACGGGTTGCCCATGCACAGGCATTGCTTGTATTACCCATGCCCACGGCTTTCCCACGGCCGTTGCCTTGGCTTGCCCATGCCCAACTCCCATTGCCCATGATTGCCCATGGGGTCGCCCACGCATGCCCATGCCCATTGCCACGGGTTTCCCATGCATAGGCAATGCTAGCATGCCCCATGCCCACGGCTTGCCCATGGTCGTTGCCTTGTCTTGCCCATGCCATGGCCCATGCCCAACTCCTGTTGCCCACGGTTGCCCACGGGGGTCGCCCACGTATGCCCATGCCCGTTGCCACGGGTCGCCCACGCCCATTGCCATGGGTTGCCCATGCACAGGTCATGCTTGCACGGCCCATGCCCATGGCTTGCCCACAGCCGTTGCCTTGGCTTGCCCATGCCATGGCCAATGCCCAACTCCCGTTACCCACGGTTGCCAACGGAGGTTTCCCACGTATGCCCACGCCAATTGCCACAGGTTGCCCACGCCCGTTGCCACGAGTTGCCCGCACACGCCATGCCTGCATGGCCCATGCCCATGCCTTGCCCACGGCCGTTGCCTTAGCTTGCCAATGCCATGGCTCATGCCCAAATCCCGTTGCCCACGGGGGTCGCCCACGGCTTGCCCACTGCCGTTGTGTTGGCTTGCCCATGCCGTGGCCCATGCCCAACACCCGTTGCCCACGGGGGTCGCCCACGTATGCCCATGTCCGTTGCCACGGGTCGCCCATGCCCATTGCCATGGGTTGCCCATGCACAGGTCATGCTTGCACGGCCCATGCCCATGGCTTGCCCACAGCCGTTGCCTTGGCTTGCCCATGCCATGGCTCATGCCCAACTCCCGTTACCCACGGTTGCCCACGGAGGTTTCCCACGTATGCCCATGCCCATTGCCACAGGTTGCCCACGCCCGTTGCCACGAGTTGTCTGCACACGCCATGCTTGCACGGCCCACACCTTGCCCATGGCCATTGCCTTGGCTTGCCCATGCCATGGCCCATGCCCAATTCCCGTTGCCCAAGGTTGCCCCTGGTGGTGGCCCACGTATGCCCACGCCCGTTGCCACGGGTTGCCCATGCACAGGCCATACTTGCATGGCCCATGCCCTCAGCTTGCCCATGGCCATTGCCTTGGCTTGCCCATGCCATGGCCCATGCCCAACTCCCGTATCCTACGGTTGCCCACGGGGTCACCCACGTATGCCACGCCCGTTGCCACGGGTTGCCCATGTACAGGCAATGCTTGTACAACCCATGCCCATGGCATGCCCACAGCCTTTACCTTGGCTTGCCCATGCCATGGCCCATGCCCAACTCCCGTTGCCCACGGGTCGCCCGCGTATGCCCACACACGTTGCCACGTGTTGCCCATGCACAGACCATGCTTGCACGGCCCATGCCCATGGATTGCCCATGGCCGTTGCCTTAGCTTGCCAATGCCATGGCTCATGCCCAACTCCCGTTGCCCACGGGGGTCGCCCACGGCTTGCCCACTGCCGTTGTGTTGGCTTGCCCATGCCGTGGCCCATGCCCAACTCCCGTTGCCTACGGGGGTCGCCCACGGGTGCCCACACTTATTGCCACGGGTTGCCCATGTACAGGCCATGCTTGCACGGCTTGCCCACGGCCGTTGCCTTGGCTTGCCCATGGGGCTCGCGCACGTATGCCCATGCCCGTTGCCACGGGTTGCCAATGCACAGGCAATGCTTGCACGGCCCATGCCCACGGCTTGCCCACGGCCGTGGCTTTGGCTTGCCCATGCCATTGCCCATGTCCAACTCCCGTTGCCCACGTTTGCCCACGGTGGTCGCCATGTATGCCTATGCCCATTGCCCCGGGTTGCCCATGCTTGCACGGTCCATGCCCACGGGGTTGCCCATGTATGCCCACGCCCATTGTCACGGGTTGCCCACGCCCGTTGTCATGGGTTGCCCATGCACAGACCATGCTCGCAATATCCATGCCCACGGCTTGCCCACGGCCGTTGCCTTGGCTTGCCCATGCCATGGCCTTAGATTGTACTCATTCCAATTACCAGACTCAAAGAGCCCGGTATTGTTTTTTATTATCACTATCTCCCCATGTCAGGATTGGGTAATTTGTGCGTCTGCTGCCTTCCTTGGATGTGGTAGCCATTTCTCAAGCTCCCTCTCCAGAATCGAACCCTAATTCTCCGTCACCCGTCACCGCCATGGTAGGCCACTATCCTACTAGCGAAAGTTTATAGAGCAGAAATTTGAATGATGCATCGCCGGCACGAGGGCTGTACGATCCGTCAAATTATCATGAATCATCACAGCAATAGTAGAGCTCGTGTCGACTTTTTATATAATAAATGCATCCCTTCCAGAAGTCGAGGTTTGTTGCATGTATTAGCTCCAGAATTACCACGGTTATCCGAGTAACAGATACCATCAAACATACTATAACTGATTTAATGAGCCATTTGCAGTTTCACAGTTTGAATTAGTTCATACTTACACATGCATGGCTTAATCTTTGAGACAAACATATGACTACTGGCAGGATCAACAAGGTAGCATTCTTCACAGATGCCAGAACGACATGATCCGAGCCGTGGGGGCACTTGGACCAAGGCACACATGAGGGTCATTCGCAAGGAGCATTGAATTCTCTCTACATGAACGATGGAGGCACCGTGGCCTCATGGTCGCTCTGTGCTCCATAATCGAGAATTCAAGCATTGTGTCGTGGCCCAATAGACCAAGCATCCTTAAGGGTGCTAGAATTGCGAGGCGCGACATGGGTTCTGACGTCCCCCCACACTGCATTTTCGGATGGAGCTGCAGTGTAAGGTGGAAAATGACTGATTGTATGGACAGTTACCATCTCAATGTGAATTCAGCACGGGGAAACCATTTACGGCTGAGGCTGACAGCTGTCGCGCCAACTATTGACAAGGTTGTCGCGCTGCGCCTTCGCTGCCGTAGCAAGGACACGACACACGCGATCAAACCCTTCACCTCTCACACACCATCACGTACGCAATGCTTGGGTGTGAATCTCATTGCCAAACCACCCCACGGAGAAAATCTGCAAGGAAGGCTAAACGAAGAATAAGAAACCCGAGCACGAACCGCTGGATGCGAAGAAACACAAGCCATGTTGGCCATCCGATCAGAAAGGAACATACAGGGAAGCTCAAATATTAAACTGGACAAGGGATGGCCACATCAGGTGCCGGGGCATGCCGGGGATGCCCACGTCGGGAGCCAGAGCAGGCCAAAGGACGCCCACGTCGGGTGCCGATGCACGTCGGGGGATGCCCACGTGGGGTGTCGGGGCACGACGAGGGTTACCCACGTGGGATGCCGGGGGCACACCCACGTCAGGTGCGGGACAGGTAGGGGCACGCCCACATTAGGTGAAGGATAGGACGGGGCACGTGGGCATCGGGTAGGCAGGGGCATGCCCATATCGGGTGCGGGACAGGCCGGAGCACGGCCACGTCAGGTGCCAGGGCACGCTGGGGATGCCCACACTAGGTGTCGTGGAATGCCGGGGGACGTCCACGTGTGGTTTCGGGGCACGCTCACATCGGGTGTGGGACAGGCACGGACACACCCACGTCGGGTGCGGGACAAGCCAGGGTACGCCCATGTCAGGTGCCGGGGCACGCCCACGTCGGGTGCGGGACAAGCTGGGGGATGCCCACGTCAGGTACCGGGACGCGCCAGGGGACACTCACGTCGGGTGCCGAGGCACGCCGGGGGATGCCCTCATCGTGTGCCACGACATGCCGGGGGATGCCCACGTTGGGTGCGGAGCACACCGGGGGACGCCTATGTTGGGGGCGGGATAGGTCGAGGGACGCCCACGTTGGATGCCGCGACACACTGGAGGACGACCACGTTGAGTGTCGGGCACGCCGCGGGATGCCCACATCGGGTGCCAGGTCACACCCACCTAGGGTGCGAGATAGGCCGAGGGATGCACATGTCGGGTGCCGAGGCAGGCCAGGGAACACCCACGTCAGGTGAAGGGACACGCCAGGGGACGCCCACATCGGGTGTTGGGGCACGTCGAGGGACGCCCACGTCGGATGCTGGGACATGCCGGGGGACGCCCATGTCGAGTGCCGGGGCACGCCGCGGGATGCCCACGAAGAGTGCCAGGGCACACCGAGGGACACCCACGTCGGGTGCCGAGGAAGGCTGGGGGATGCCCATGCCGGGTGCTGAGGCAGGCCAGGGGATACTCATGCCGGGTGTCAGGCCATGCCAGGGGATGCCAATGCCAGGTGCCGAGGCATGCCGGGGGACGCCCACATCGGGTACCGGGGGACGCCCACGTTGGGTGCCTGGGCACGCCGGGGGACGCCAACGTCGGGTGCCAGGGGATGCCGGGGGATGCCTACGCACGGTACTGAGGCAAGCCGGGGGACGCCCAAGCTGAGTGCCCGGGTAGGGTCAGGGGAAGCCCATGTCGGTTGCCGGGGGATGCCCACGTCGAGTGCCGAGGCACATCGGGAATTTCTCACCAGAAGTTGGGGCACGCCGGGAAATCCCCACCAGAACTATCACCGGAACATCTCCGGCAATCGCTGAAAAAGTGCCTGGCCGGAGACCCGGATGGGGCACGGCCGTTGCCTACCCGTGGCCTTGGTGCTTGGCAACCGTTGCCCATGTGTGCCTTGCTAGGCCCTTGACAGCACACCCCCCTATATATGCTTTAGGAGGTGAAACCCAGGTGAAGGAAGGAGTCATTGCGCGTGCAAAATTTTTGGAACCCTAGTTCCAAAATTTCGCTCCTTTGCTTCTTGCGCAAGTTATCCCGCAGCTGCCGGCACCTCTAGCCCACAGCCTTGGTGTACGACGACAATCAATGATCGACGTTGTCCATCCTCTCTCAATGTTGTCGGCGCCTCTCGCTGATGACATCCGATTGATCTTACCACCCCCCACGGCGGTGATAGAGTTTCCTCTCTTGTTCATGTGATCTGACTAGATTGATTCTCATGGGGAAGAAATCTAGGAGTCTAACGCCCTCAAAAGCATTGCCAGATATGCATGTGAGTGAGGAGATGTTCAAATCGGTGAAGGATCAGGCTAAGGATATCGAACGAAAAAAGGCTTTAAAGGAAGAGGTATTGGTGAACAACCCGCAATTGGGTGACGGCGCCGCCTTGGCGCGTTCAATTGTGGCGGATCGCATGGAGATGGAAGCGGAAATCACGATTGGGTCCATGGCTCTTGTTGTTGCCACCATGCCGGAGGCTCGCGGCACCGGCAGTCCCACGCAAGGCCTTGTAGATGCGGCCATGGACGTCTCGACCCCGGTGCTGCCAATCATGCGCAACCCAACCACTAAGCGGAAACCCTCGGCGGAAAGGCGGCGCAGCACCACCCCAGGCACCAGGCGTCGGCTCGACATGGAGACCCCCTGCCTCTCCCTCTCGGCAGGCAGACATGGAGTCTCGGCAGGCCGACGGCATTCCTCGGCAGGGTCATGAGTTTGTGGAAGGCTCTTAGTAGGGCACCAAGATTGCAGGCAGTGCCAAGGTTTCTCAGCAGGCATAGGGCGATACCCGCTAGCATAGCCCAGCGCGCGCGTCCAGCCCTCCGTCTTGATAGAGTGCATCGAGCGTGGGCGCCAGCACTGAGCGAGGCCTAGACAACTCAGGGCAGCGCGGGGGTGAGGCGGTAGGCCCTCGGCAGCAAGGTATGCAGCGAGACCAGCACGCGCGGCAGGGCACATAAGGTGGGGTTCCGCTCCCAAGGAACCGATCGACTATGATAGGTTTGTCAACAAGAGTAACATTGATCCGAACAGAAAACTTGAATACATTGCGCCATGCGATGGGGTGGCCTATCTTGATCCAAAGTATGATTATGATGCTTAGATGTACACGTTGGTGGGGTATTTCTCGAGACGGTTCCCAGGTATGCAGGCCCTCTATGCCATCTGTCGAGCATGGGGCGTCAAGTATACCATCGTCTTGCATCAGTCGGGTGGATTATCTTCCAGCTTTGCTCGGAGGAGGACGTGTGGAAGGTGCTAGACAATGCACCCCACTCCATATGGGAATGTTATCTTATGCTTGAAAGGCTGCCATGAGCCTTTTAATTTGATGACCGGGAAATCTCCCATGTCCTTGTCTGGATTGGGTTGCCTTCATTCCCATTGGAGCTGTGGTTGAAGAACCACAATAGTAAGGTGGCTTCACTGGTTGGTAGACCTATCATGGTGGATGATACTTCTGTTAAGGCAAACAGGGAACATTTGTGCGTGTCCCGAGGGAGGTCACATTTAACTACCGAGGGGCCAACTTCTCCCAAACCATTTTGTATGAATGCCTCCCGACATATTCTACTAAATGCAGGAAATTTGGCCACCTAGTTAGTGATTGTGACGATCTTGCTAGGGGTGATAAGGGGGAGAAAGGGATGGACCAGCCTCCGAAGATCGCACAAGCTGATGACACGGTCGACGAGGAGGGATTCCAGCACGTTGGGGCTAGAAACACGAGGCCGAGGAAAAAGAGGAATCGAAATGAGAAGAAAAAGGCTGCAGGTCTTAAACTATCCCAAGCACAGAAACAGAAGGTCATGTCAGGGAAATACCAAATCCTAGACGACCTTGATCCTGATGATTGGAGGATCAACAGACGTGAGGGGAAACTGCCCGCTCAAGTGAATACTAGAAAGACTTGGGCTTCGGAAATGGAAGAGGAGGACGAAGAGGCTGTAGGCCGCTCGGGGCGCTCCCTGCCTACCACTCTCACCCACAGGGTAGACGACACTAGGAGAGGCACTGGAATCATCATCCAGGAGCTGCAGGGCACAGGCAACGGACCAAGACGAGGCGGGGGCTCCTCCTCCAATGTTCGTCAATGAGGTGTCTAGCATGGAACATACGAGGGCTTGCAGCCACTCGTGCGTAGCGAGCAGCCCGCAGGTTAGTTCACAAGAATAAAGTATGCTTAGTGGGTTTTCTTAAAACTAGATTGTCTGTTGATAATGTAGTAGATATTTTGGCTAGAATTGTTCCTAGTTGGAATAGTGTGAATAATTTTAATATTGTTGATGGGGGTCGTATTGTGGTTGCATGGGATTCCACTTTGATTGCTGTTAGTAATGTTGTGCTCCATGAGCAATGTATCTCTGGTTTGGTTTGCTGTTTGATTTCTCAGCAAGAGTTCCTCATCTGTGTTGTGTACGCCCGTAATGGCATAGTTGATAGGCGCAGGCTATGGTCTTATCTCTCTTCGGTTGTCCCGGCAGTTAACTCTCCCTGGATGCTCTTTGGAGACTTTAATTACATTAGAAAACTGGAAGAGCGATCTAAAATTATTCCGTCTCATCGGAACTAGTGCAGGTTGGATTTTGAGGAGTTTTGTGTTGATCGGGAGTTGGATGATGCTATGTCCAAGGGATGTTTTTTCACCTGGATGAATGGCAGAGTGTGGAGCCGTATTGATCGGGTATTGGTGAACTAGAACTGGGACATCACCTCCGGAGTAGTGGAGTCGGAGTTCTTGCCCATGGGGGCCACTTCGGATCACTGCCCTATCCTAGTTTCCGTATTTCATGTCGAGTACTCGAAGGGGAGACCGTTCAGGTATGTGAATGTATGAAAGACCAGCGAGGGATTCCTGGATACTGTGCAAGAGGTGTGGGACTCGCAAGTGTGGGGTACGGCTCAGTTCAGTGTTTATCGTAGGTTGCAGTTACTCAAGCCAAAGCTACGTCAGCTTGGCAAGAGGGACTTCGGCCACATAGCTGAGAGAGCAGAGAGGGCTAGTGAGGAGCTAGATAGTTTGCAGCTGGAGAGCCATACTGATCATGGTAATGTTGAGAAATGGGATAGGGTTCGGGAGGCAGCAAAGAAGGTCAACTTCTTGTGTCACGCCGAACATCTCTTTTTCTCTCAAATGGCCAGAGAAGATTACTTGATCAGTCAGGACAAACTCACAAATTATTCTATAAGAAGATCAAGTCCAATAATGTGAGGAATATCATCCCCTCCATACGTACGGGATCCGGGCATACTACCTCTCGTGATGAAGTCGTTGGAGAGTTCCTCTCATTCTATAGAAACTTGTTGGGTACTGTGGGGGAGTGTGAGGAGATAGATGACAGTGTATTTGAATGGGGAGCTGTGTTGAGTGATGAACAGGCGCAGCAGCTCGTGGTACCTATCACTTCCAAGAAAGTGAAAGGAGTAGTGTGGAGCATGAACGGGGATAAGGCCCCCGGTCTGGATGGGTATACGGCCGCTTTCTTTTGGGATGCGTGGGATGTGGTAGGGTCGGATGTCGTGGGGGCTGTCCAGGAATTCTTCCACTCTGGGCAGCTACTGCGGCAGATGAATGCCATGTTTATTACACTAATCCTAAAGGGAAAGCATGGTCCTACTGTTAGAGACTTCTGCCCGATTTTGTGTTGCAATGTGATCTACAAATCATATCCCGTATCATTGTGACACGAATGACGGACCTGATGGAGGACTTGTGTTGGGCGTTTTCTCAAAACACAATTAATCCCCAAGTATGAAGGATATCAATTATAGTTTCGAAGGTGACCAAATTAAATATCGAATCCACGGGATGGATAAATATCAATTTAATTACGTTCTAGTAGATTATGACTATTTTGGAAATAAAATAGTTGGTTTATAAACTAAGTAACAATTAAAATAGCTAATAAATAACAAGATCAAGAAAATAATAGTTGTGATCAGATAAGATGATAGGTAGTTCATCAGGCCATCCAATTTCCTTCGTTAAATCGTACTTTCGTGTGTCAATGTCCGACTTTGCCTTGTGATTTATGGACGCATCTCTAGACCACGCAAATCTATTCTATAGACACAAATAGATAAGCTTTTGTCACGTGTGAGTATCCTCAGAGCAAGACGTATACTTTACCTCCCTTTCTAGGTACTATCATAATCAATTATTTCCCGTGCACTTAGTACTCTAACCCAATTTGATCTCCCTTTTTAGGTACTATAAAGTTATACTCTTTATCCTACCTGTTAACCCGAATTCAATTCAATTAACAAACATTCATATAAGACAGTTCTAATAAGACTTCGGAATCCCTTCACTTAGAATTATAATAATCAACCCTGCTCATTAGTGAACGCACTCAACCAATAACAATGTTATGCATTCAGACTCTACACAACGATTATTGATGCACAAAACAACTATGAGTATGGATTAAAAATGTGCAATCTTATATAAACTAAACCACAAGTAGTGTTGTACGGAGTATACACACGAAATACAAATTTAACTCATGAAACCTTCATAACCCTAGAACTACAGAAGTGGCTCTAGCCCATTATTGATATAGGAACAATCATGGTTAGATGGACCGATCTTACTTGAATCTCCAGCCGAACCTCTATCTCAGCCCTCCGGATGGATCACTAATCTCTTCTCTTCACTCCTCTTATGATTCACGAACTTAAGCTCTTCGTGCTTGGACTTCTTCCTTGACTGCATGAGCCTCCTTTTATACTTGTAATCACGTCTCTAGGGCTTGGAATGGGCTTTTCAAGTGATCTCATGCATTTTGGCCTCAAAAATCCGGATAAGGTAAGTTCCCGCATGTAGGTTCGACCTCGTCAAATAGGTCGAACCCCAGGTCAAACCCTGCTCCTGGACACATTCTGCACTTGGTTTGACCTCTTGTATAGGTCGAACCACTCCCTCATAGGTCGAACCTCAGGTCGAACCATGCTACTGGACAATTTCCGCTCCTGGTTTGACCAACTGTCTGGTCGAACCTCCCTTGTCGTGGTCGAACCTATCTTCTCGCGAACTGGTTCGACCATGGTTTGACCTGATCAAACAGGTCGAACCCCTTGAGTCATGGTCGAACCCTCCTTCTGCTGTTTTGCAATGCTGGTTCGACCTGTAGGAGAGGTCGAACCCTCCTCCAACCAGGTCAAACCCTATTCTTTCCTTGGTGGTTCGCGTGGTCTTGACTTTGTCTCTTCGATTCTTGGCACTTCCACTCCGTTTTTGCTATGAAAACCACTTAAATAGCTCCACTAACACCTGATTCATGCTAATTCACAATATATATAGGTTTTCCACCTATTTCCACCTCAAAACTCTCCAAAACTAGCACAAAACATGATGCCAAACTTGTGAATTTACACACTCATCAAACCCCCAAACTTACATGTTGCTCGTCCCGAGGCAACCAAATCAAACCACAGGAGTCGTGTATAATTCACCAAGATAACGTACAACATATATCACACATGCAACTTCATTAAATCAAACAAGTATTAATTGCTTCATATATATCACTCATGTAAAACCAATCCGATCACACACCATTCGGAGTACTAAGTAATCTAGCTCTCAAGATAAGTATTTATTCTCTTTCACTCAAGTGCGTGAGGCACTATATAGGTTAATATAAACACTCATATCAATCCATATTCACGCGTAACCATAAGCTTGGCAAAGGTCTCAAAAATCAACTTATAATCAACTCTTCACTAGGATCACAAAGGACTTGTTTTGGGTTGTAATGTTGGCTCTTTGGAAAAAGGAAGAAAAATTTGGACTTAGTGACTTAAGACACTAGTAGAGAGTTACCTTGGAGGTTCTCGAATTCTTCTTCTTGCTGCAATATCTCCTCCAACTTCTCCTCTTCTTTTCATGGATTTTTCTTCTTTTTCGTGCATCAACATCATCTCTTTAGACGATTCGGGTACCAGTTTTAGGCACTACCCTTCTTCTCTTTATCAATCAGCTGCTCTTAAGCTTAAAGCTTCATGTTATAATTAATCGAGGTACCAGTTTCAGGCACTACCTCTAAACAAGATTTAACCATATTCTCTTCATCCCACCATATTCTATCTTCCTTTTTCTTCTTGCAACACTTACTCACCTCAACTCTCTCTACCAATGAATAGGTTAATCAAGGCTCAAGTAAAGGCTTATAAGGTTATTTACTTCGGCTACTAAAAAAAGCTTTAACGGCTCAACAGGGCATCCAAAGGTTAATAAGATCATTAGGAAAGATAAATTTGGCTAAGTAGCTTAATCACAAAATAATGGCCTAAGATCATGTCCTAGCATTTTATCAATCATAAGTCTCACACAAGACTCCAAGCCAAGTTCTAGAATACGTTCATATGAATGATCCTCTCAAGAATAAAATAATCATGATCAAGCAAGATTAAAAAGTTCAATCCTCACATAGGTAATCCTAGTACTCCTCATAGCACATAATTAAGACCAATTCCACAAGAACTCAATATACTTATCAACTAAACATGCTTTTCATCAATAGAAATTAACACATGAACATATGAATGCACAATATCAATAAGCTTATACCCAATCGATCATACAAGATATCACTTATACATTCCACTCACGCATGAATCACACCCCAACCTATAAAGATAAAAAGAAAAATAATGGAATCAAGATGAATCGGAGGAAACCAAAGAAAACCTGAAAAACTACTCCTCCGGAGCATCATCATCCTCATCATCAAGCCTTCACTCCACAATCCGGTGTAGATCACCGATGTGTCTATCCAAGTAATCAACTCGATCACCCAACCTACCAACTTTCTCATTCAAAGTCGTATACCTTTCATTTAGCATAGCATAGTTGGCGTTGGCGAGTGCGAGCTGTCGGTTTGTCTCCTGCTGGCTAGCAACGATCGTGACCAGCTGCTCATGAATAAGGCGGAGCTGCTCCCGTGTATCATTCGGGACAGCCCGCTGCTGACGCGGTGCTGGCTCATGCTGAGGTGCGTCGTGCTGCTCCTCTTCCAGAATCTCCATCTCTGGCTGCTCATCTACCCGATGCTCGACCTCGGGCTGCTGTGGCCACTGTAATGGCTGGTGCGGTGGTGGATGGTACTCTCCCTGTTCCATAACTTGCTGTAGCTCCTCCAACCTACCTTCGGCACGCAACCTAACCACGACTCTCCAATCCCCATTGGTCTTCACAGTCACAGACAGAGCAGTGTGTCCTAGGGAGTTCATCAACAAGTTCCTCGCCTCCCGAACAGTGGTCATGTTGTTCATGTCAAAGGAAAACATAAAGTCGAATGGCTTTGGTCCTCTCGTGAAGAAACAATCACCATCTCTAAGTGTGCAAATCATCCCTTTACACATGTGAGCATCACCAAGTCGGGCTCTCCTCTAACAGGTGTAATGCCGGTGAAGTCCATGTTATAGTGCTCAGCTACAATCGTCAGCAACCCTCCAATGTTCACCTTCTGAAATCCAATGGTCCTGAATCGATGCAGCTGCGCGATGAAATATGCTCCCACATTGAACTTCACCCCATTCATCATACACCATAGGGCATAAAGCTCTCCTCTAGACACACAGCCACCCTCTGAACGAGCAAACAGTGTATTTCCGAGCACTCGATCTATATATTTCAACACTGGATTCTTGATCGAGGTCGCACGATCCTGCCTAATCTTATAGTCTCTAATCTCCCCGGTTATCTCTCTCCAAAACCTATTAGCGTTGAAGTGTCCATTCTCCACTCGAGAAATCTCTAGAGGCATCTGAAAAAGCTGATTAAAATCCTCAGCCGTCCATCTCTTTCGGACTCCTCCTAACTGAAATGAGCACTGATATGGGTAGCCAAGTGGGTCCTTATCCATCTCAAATGAGCAAACTACCTCCGCTGTAACATGGAAGTAAGTCGGCTTCTTCAACTCCATAAATCTGCCGATCCCCACTCGATCGAACAACATCGTCATATCATCCCGAATGCTCATGAGTCTCATGGCCTCATCGTCTTGGTATCTTGTCCGAGCTATCTTGTCTAAGACTTCTTCCCACTTTTCTTTAATCTCATCCCAATTTTGCATTTGAATTTTAAAGTTTTCGGGTAAACGATCTTGTAACCTCAGCTTCCTGGTCACTGTGTCCACATTCGAAGGCCTGTCTTGCCTCTTCTTCGATCTTACTTCCTCTGCCTTACCTTTCCCTTTATTTGATTTTTGTCCCTTTCCTGAAAACAACTATTTCAACACAACCAACAAGATAAGAACACAAGTATTTGACTAGCATATCCTATACTCTACTCAAGACTTCAAGCATCCATGCTTAATCAACTCTAACTATTATCTCAACACCACTAGCTCATTCATCATGCTCAAAACATCATCAATCACACTCTCTTTAATCTTCAAATCAAAAACAACAAGCATGCATCAACCAATTCAAGCCATTCAACATAAATTTCAACAATTGAACTTCATGAACAACTCAAACTATCAACAATTCAACCTAATTAACATGCTCATTCCTCTAGATGCATCATATTCTTGATCGATCCACATAAAAACTCAAGTTCTATCCATAATCAAGCAATCTCAAACCAATAAACATGAATTCATATGAATCAACTAAAAAAACCAATTATCACCATGAATTTCAATCAAAATCAATATCAATCAACTTACCCACAACACATTTCTTGCAATAAACTTCAATCCTAACGTAATTGAGTTGAAAGAATGTACCTTTAGTCTTGCCGATGGTTAACAATCGATAATTTGCACACAATACTCAAAAATGCGACTGAAGCCCTAATTCGCGATGAAAATCACCCAAATCCGCCCCCAATTCAAGAATTGAGAGTGTAATGTTGTGTAATCGGTGCAAAATCAAATGTAATTGACGAATTTGTGCAAGGGTGTTAAGGTTCGGTGAAGGTTCGAGGTTTGGTGAACAAGAAAAATGGACGAACCCTTCTGAAAACACAACTTAAAACCCGAACCTGACTGGGTTCGACCTCGAGTTCGACCTGCAGAACAGGTTGAACCTCGAGTGACGAGGTCGAACCTACCTTCTGGACAACTACTCCTCGTGGTTCGACCTGGGTTCGACCTTCTGAACAGGTTAAACCATGAATGTCGTGGTCGAACCTAAAACCTAAAAACAGAGTGCTCTGAACGGACTGGTTCGACCTCAGGTTTGACCTTCTAAGCAGGTCGAACCATAACGGCTCAGGTCGAACCACCCTGCTGTAAGATTTAAGTCACCGGGTTCGACCTTGGTTCGACCTGTTAGACAGGTCGAACTTAGAATGATCAGGTCGAACCACCTCACTGGATGATTTTCTGCGTCGGTTCGACTTTCTCTGCTCGGTTCGACCTCCTTGCACTGGTCGAACCTACCCTTGCTTTGGTCGAACCACCCTTCAAAGCTTCCAAATTGAGTATTCTTTAATCCCTACACACTTCAAACTTCAATACGAATCATTATGTACCAGCTAGAGCACATCTTCATCAAAAATTGTTACACAAAATATTATTCATGAATAACTCCGTAAAAGAAAACACAACCAAAACTCACTAAACATTAGGCAAGTTGTAAAAAATCGTCACATCAATATCGATTAAAATTTAAAATATGGTGCAAAAACTAACTCCCCTAACAAACATCACAAAGAAAAGATTATACTATCGGTGCTTATCAAGGTGAGTACATCACACCCCCCCAAACTTAATAAAAACTATAGTTGAAACTAAGTTTGCAAAGAGATGTAATTGCCGATAAGTAAGCACTTCAAATATAAAAATTTCCTACTCACACAAATGAAATAAAGCATTAAAATGGGAGGGAAAGCCCCCAACAGGCGCTCATGTTTAACGTCGGAGAGTCACGACGGTACCAAATCAGATCAAGGTATCCACAAAGATGACACAAACATCATCCGGCGACCTATAATGCTTCAAGCGATGTCCATTCGCTGCAAAAATGTCTCCATCTTTGTCAATGAGCTCAAAACTCCCCCCACCCAAGGCTCGATGAATCATGAACGGTCCCGTCCACTTAGACTTCAACTTGCCTGCAAAAAGCTTTAAACGAGAGTTAAAGAGTAATACCTCATCTCCTTGCTTGAACTCCTTATACGAGATCTTCGAATCATACCACCTTTTAATCCTTTCCTTGTAGATCTCTAAATTCTTGTACGCACGACTCTGAAACTCATCCAATAGATTGATGTGAGTAATCCTCAACTCCTTCACATCCTTGAGAGTCAAATTCAGGCTTCGCAAAGCCCAAAACGCTTTGTGTTGAATCTCTACAGGTAAGTGGCATGGCTTCCCATAGACAATTTGATACGGTGACATATCTAACACCGTCTTGTACGCGGTCCAGAACCCCCACACGACATCATTGAGCTTCCGAGCCCAATCCTTTTTATTGGTTCCGACCACTTTCTCCAAAATCTGTTTGACTTGACGATTAGAGACCTCCGCTTGCCTATTCGCTTGAGGATGATAGGGTGTAGTAACCCTATGCTTAACACCATACCCTTTGAGCACCTTCTCAAGAAATTTATTTACGAAATGAGTACCTCCATCACTAACAAGTGCTCTAGGGACTCCAAAACGGGCAAAAATATGCTTCTTCAAGAAAGATATAACAGTTTTTGAATCATTTAAGCGAGTAGGAATCGCTTCCACCCACTTAGAAATATAATCCACCGCAAGTAGAATGTAGAGAAATCCATTAGATGGGGGAAAAGGCCCCATAAATTCGATACCCCACACTTCAAAATTCTCGACTACTATGCTTGTCTGAAGCGGCATCTCGTCTCTCCTACAGATGTTCCCCATGCGTTGACATCTATCACAAGTTGCCACATAGGTCTCACAATCCTTGAACAATGTAGGCCAATAAAGAGCGGACTGAAGTACCTTGGCTGCTGTCTTTTGAGCACCGAAGTGCCCCCTATTAGGTTGTGCATGGCAAAACTCGAGAATACTCTCCATCTCCATCTCGAGCACACACCTACGGATGATAGAATCTGTGCAAATCTTGTATACAAACTGATCATACCATATGAAAGTCTCAACATCTCTCTTAAATTTAGCAAGTTGATATCGGTTGAGATCTTTAGGAATTTCTCCCACAGCAATATAATTAACATAATCCGCATACTATGGATCAACTCCCTGCGCAGCCACCACACACGCTCGCTCAGCCCCTTCAACAAACACGACCATGATCTTTTCATCCGGGAACATTTCCTCATTTTACTCGAAAGAAATATCACAATGTTCCCTAGTCTCCAACCTCGAAAGGTTATCCACCAACACATTATCAGAACCTTTCTTATCCCGGATCTCCATGTCAAACTCTTGAAGTAGAAGAATCCACCTTATGATCCTAGGCTTCGTCTCCTTCTTCTCCATCAAGTACCGAATCGCTGAATGTTCCGTGTACACAATAGTCTTCATGCCAACCAAATATTGACAAAACATATCGAATGCTTACACAACAGCCAAAAACTCCTTTTCAGTCACCGTGTAATTCTTTTGTGCCGCATCGAAAGTCTTACTCATGTAGTAAATGGTGCAGAACTTCTTATCCTTTAGCTGCCCAAGCACCACTCCAAGTGCTACATCACTTGCATCACACATTAGTACAAACGGTTGAGTCCAATCCGGTGTGATCAAGATAGGTGCAGTGATAAGCGCCTCCTTCAAAACTTGAAAAGCTGTTAAACATTCATCATCAAACACATATCCTTTTCAAGTAAGTGAGATAAGGGCTTAGAGTATTTTGAGAAGTCTTTTATGAATCTTCTGTAATAACCGGCGTGTCCAAGGAAGGACTGCACTCCTCTTTCATTTGTCGGTGGTGGAAGCTTCTCAATTGCCACCACTTTAGCACGATCTACTTGTAATCCTTTGGCAGAAACATGATGCCCAAGAATAATGCCATCCTTCACCATGAAGTGACACTTCTCCCAATTCAAGACAAGATTAGTCACTTGGCATCTCTTCAAAACAGTAGCTAGGTTAGACAAACAAATATCAAAAGAGGAACCAAAAACAGAAAAATCATCCATGAACACCTCCATGATCTTTTCTATCAACCCATCGAATATTGCCATCATGCATCTCTGAAAAGTAGCAGGCATTACATAACCCAAATGGCATTTTCCGAAAAGCAAAGGTCCCGTAGGGGCAAGTAAAAGTGGTATTTTCTTGATCCTCGGGGGCAATCATGATTTGGTTATACCCCGAGTATCCATCCAAGAAATAATAAAATTCATACCTTGCTTGACGATCTAACATTTGATCCATGAATGGAAGAGGAAAATGATCCTTACACGTGTTCTCATTCAACTTCCTATAATCAACACATATACGCCATCCCGTAGGAATCCTTGTGGCTATCGCTTCTCCATCCTCTGCTTTTACTACAGTCATACCTCCCTTTTTAGCAACTACATGCAATGGACTCACATGGGGACTATCACTAATAGGATATATGATTCCAGCATTCAACCACGTAAGGATTTGCTTCCTAATCACCTCTTGAATCACGGGATTAACCCTCCGCTAATTCTGAACACTTGCCTTCACCTCGTCTAATAATCTTATCATATACATGCAATACGAAGGACTAATTCCTTTCAAATCCTCAAGAGACCAACCAATCGCAGATTTATACTTCCTAAGAACATTCAATAACTCCTCAAGTTGATCATCATCAAGAGAAGAAGATACAATTACCGGATATTTTCATTATCGCCCAGAAAGGCGTGCTTTAAGTGTTTCGGTAAAAGTTTCAACTCCTCTTTCCTCACTTCCATCGGAGAGCTCTCGTTATCCAACGGCAAGAACTTTCTTGTCCACTTGACTTCTTCCACCTTAGTTCTTTCCGATTCAAACCTGTCATCACCCAAAGCAAGTAAGTTTTCAAGAAATTCAATACATACCTCGTTGGAGAGTCCGTCGAGCTCCGTAGTGGGATAAGTAAGAGACTCCATCAAACATGTCTCAAGAGGATCCTTTGACAGGATCAGAGACATATCATCTTTCACAATCTCCTCCACCATGTCAATACTATAACACTGCGACTCCATGGGCATCTTCATTGCTTTGTCCAAGTTGAAAATAACTTCTTCTTTGTCCATCTGCAATCTAAGCTCTCCTTTCTGAACATTAATCATAGCTCCAGCAGTAGCAAGGAAAGGTCTCCCCAAGATTAAAGGGATATTATCCTTGTCTTTTTCCATCTCTAGCACGAGGAAGTCCACAGGAAAGACTAGCTTCTCCACTTTGACGAGAACGTCTTCAATTATACCTTTTGGAAACGTCATCGACATGTCCGCCAATTGGAGAACCACTGTTGTAGGGGTAAGCTCCCCCAAACCAAGCCTCTAAAAGATGGACAAAGGCATCAAATTGATGCTTGCCCCTAGATCGCACAAAGCTCGCCGTGCCGGCCCCTTTCCGATTTCACATAGAATAGTGAAGCTCCCTGGATCCTTCATCTTTTGCGGCAGTTTCCTTTGGATGATTGAGCTACAATTCTCAGATAAATTCACCATTTCAATTCCGGTTAAGCTCCGCTTCTTCAACAATATGTCTTTAAGAAATCGGGCATAGTACGGCATCTCGATGATTGCCTCTGAGAAAGGAATGCTCAAGCTTATCTTGTTTATTATATATGAAAACTTCTTGAACTTCTCTTCCAATCCCTTCTTCACAAACCTGTAAGGAAACGGCGGAGGTATCTTTATTTTGGGAATCCCCTATTCATCACGATCAACATTCTCTGCTTTCTCCTTTTCGGCTCTCAATCACTTGAATCTCTCCCATTTTTCTCAGCTATTATCTCTGTACTTTGCTCATTTCGAACCACTGGTGTAGCATCAACATCATCGAGAGTGTTCGGAGTAGCAACAGGTAATTTCTGGTAAGGTTCGACCAGGATTCGACCTGTGGAACAGGTCGAACCATGTACGTACTGGTCGAACCTTACTTCTGGACAATGGCTCTATTTTTGAATTTGAGGTTCGACCTGGGTTCGACTTTTTGGATAGGTAAAACCACGGGCACCTAGGTCGAACCGACCTACTGTACTCCTTCCGCCTTCATGTTCGACCAAGGTTCGACCTGTTGGATAGGTCGAACCCCGTCCGTCGTGGTCGAATCGTTACTGTGACAAAATAGAGTGCTCCAAGTGATGCGGTTCGACCTGGGTTCGACCTATTGGATAGGTCGAACCATGATTGAATTGGTCGAACTGGTGTTCTGGAAAAATAGAGTGCTCCGAGTTGTCGGGTTCGACCAAGGTTCGACCTGTAGGCCAGGTCGAACCATCTGCAGTTTGGTCGAATCGATGCTACAAGCTCTCCTGATCGTGTCCAGTGTGTTGGTTCGACCTCCCCTATTTCGACCTTAATGTTGGTCGAACCATGGTCGAACCTGGCCCTAGACATGTCCAAATTTGATTCCGACCTCATATGTCCCTCGTATTGCGTTCTTGACCTCAATGTGATGGCATTGCAGGACCTTCGATTCTCAATACTTTGAAATGGGAACTTTCCTTTCTCAATAGTTTGAGTGAGCTTGTTAACACTTCCTGCCATCTCTCCCATCAACAATGTAAGGTCCTTCACCTGCTTAGATAATACTTCATGGTATGCATCGATTTTCTTTTCAAGTTTGGCCTCAAGTCGGTTCACTCTTTCATCATTCTTGGCCATATACCTGTTCACAGTATCCTCAAAACCTGGTTTCCCTTCTTCCACTTTAGCACCCAGATCAACACCCATCGGAGGTTGGATCGCATTATTCGGATTGCTCCATGAGAACTCCAGCCTTCTAGGATGTTGATAACCACCCGAGGGACCACGATTATTAAAGTTTCCTTGATAGTTCCCTTGGTAGTTCCGGTTTCCTTGGTCTGGATACCTAGTCCCTTGAATACTCTGACCCATGGCATAGTGTGCCTCTTCCAACTCCTCTTGGATTGGTCCCTCATTCTTTAACTCCTGCTGCATGATTGGTACGTGCTGAGATAATTCGCTAATTTGCTTCTGTTGGGATTCAAGTAACTTGTTGATGTTGGACAAGCTAGAGACGATCTCATCCTCTCTACTTGTTTTCACCATTGCTTGTTCAACCTGAGCTACTTTCCCAAGGACATAAGTACCTCCAACTCTATCAGTTGGTCAATCCCTCGAATTCATCGAAATATCTTCAAACAACTTCTCGGCCTCTACGGATTACTTTGTAAGCAATGCTCCATTAGAATAGGCATCCAATAACACTCATGAGTCACAGTCCAATTCGTTGTAGAATATACTGATATATTGAGCTTTAGATAGCCCATGTTGAGGACACTTCCTAAGCATGTCCTTGAATCTATCCCATGCTTCATGAAATTTCTCACCTCCACCAATAGCAAATTGGTTAATGTCTTGCTTCATTTTAAACACCTTTGAATGTGGCATGTACCTCTCCAAGAACCTTAACTTCAGTTGCTCCCAAGTGGTGCACTCAGCTGCGTTGATAGTGTCGTACCAATCTCTCGCATTTTCAGTAAGCGAGAATTTGAACAAGAGGATCTTCCTAGCATCGTCATGTTCTCCTGCGTCTTTTTGAGTACTTGCATAGCCCAAGAACTTGTTTATATGCTGCTGCGGATCCTCGAAAGACCCTCCTGAAAAGAAGTTCCTTTCTATCATGCTAATAAGAGCGAGATGAAGATCGAAAGCTGCATTAGTTCCCCTCGCTCCTAGAAGCCCAAAATTTCCAGCCCCATTATTTCTGAAAACCTCTCGGATTGCTAGATTATCTGGATTCGCTACCATATTGACTGTCTCTACTCCCGAATTAACTTCAGTTGTAGCTTCAATCATCTGCAAAATTTGCTCGTCAACTTCAACTCCAAAATTCAGAGCTTCAGTTGGATCAATAGTCTTTGCCTTGCTCTTCTTCTTCTTCTTCTTTCTTGACGATGCTCCGATCTCAGGATTATAGGGTTCAAGTTCACCTTTCTTTGATCTCGTGAGCATGCACCTAAAAGGAACTAGAATTAAAACAGCAAAACAAGAGAGAATAGCCCTAATAAACTAGAAATAACAAAAAGATATTTTGGCCGTCCCCGGCAACGGCGCCAAAAACTTATTGGGCGTTTTCTCAACACACAATTAATCCCCAAGTATAAAGGATATCAATTGTAGTTTCGAAGGTGACAAAGTTAAATATCGAATCCACGGGACGGATAAATATCAATTTAATTACGTTCTAGTAGATTATGACTATTTTGGAAATAAAATAGTTGGTTTATAAACTAAGTAACAATTAAAATAGCTAATAAATAACAAGATCAAGAAAATAATAGTTGTGATCAGATAAGATGATAGGTAGTTCGTCAGGACATCCAGTTTCCTTCGTTAAATCGTACTTTCGTGTGTCGATGTCCGACTCTGACTTGTGGTTTATGGATGCATCGCTAGACCACGCGAATCTATTCTATAGACACAAATAGATAAGCTTTTGACACGTGTGAGTATCCTCAGAGCAAGACGTATACTTTACCTCCCTTTCTAGGTACTATCATAATCAATTATTTCCCGTGCACTTAGTACTCTAACTCGATTTGATCTCCCTTTTTAGGTACTATAAAGTTATACTCTTTATCTTACTTGTTAACCCGAATTCAATTCAATTAACAAACATTCATATAAGACAGTTCTAATAAGACTTCGGAATCCCTTCACTTAGAATTATAACAATCAACCCTGCTCATTAGTGAACGCAATCAACCAATAACCATGTTATGCATTCAGACTCTACACAACGATTATTGATGTACAAAGCAACTATGAGTATGGATTAAAAACGTGCAATCTTATATAAACTAAATCACAAGTAGTGTTGTACGGAGTATACACACGAAATATAAATTTAACTCATGAAACCTTCATAACCCTAGAACTACCGAAGTGGCTCTAGCCCATGATTGATATAGGAACAATCATGGTTAGATGGACCGATCTTACTTGAATCTCCAGCCGAACCTCTGTCTCAGCCCTCCGGATAGATCACCAATCTCTTCTCTTCACTCCTCTTATGATTCACGATCTTAAGCTCTTCGTGCTTGTACTTCTTCCTTGACTGCATGAGCCTCTTTTTATACTTGTAATCATGTCTCTAGGGCTTGGAATGGACTTTTCAAGTGACCCCACGCGTTTTGGCCTCGAAAATCCGGATAAGGTAAGTTCCCGCACATAGGTTCTACCTCGTCAAACAGGTCGAACCACTGGCCACAGGTCGAACCCTGCTCCTGGACACATTCTGCACTTGGTTCGA
The DNA here is from genome assembly GCA_023678885.1 of Pogostemon cablin. Lineage (NCBI taxonomy): Eukaryota > Viridiplantae > Streptophyta > Magnoliopsida > Lamiales > Lamiaceae > Pogostemon > Pogostemon cablin. Next base: position 47,120,337 of record CM042955.1, read on the forward strand.
CCTCTTGTACAGGTCGAACCACTCCCTCACAGGTCGAACCTCAGGTCGAACCATGCTACTGGACAATTTTTGCTCCTGGTTCGACCAACTGTCTGGTCAAACCCCCTCGTCATGGTCGAACCCATCTTCTCGCGAACTGGTTCGACCATGGTTCGACCTGATCAAACAGGTCGAACCCCTTGAGTCATGGTCGAACCCTCCTTCTGCTATTTCGTAATGCTAGTTCGACCTGTAGGAGAGGTCGAACCCTCCTCTAACCAGGTCGAACCCTATTCTTTCATTGGCGGTTCACGTGGTCTCGACTTTGTCTCTTCGATTCTTCGCACTTCTACTCCATTTTTGCTATGAAAACCACTTAAATAGCTCCACTAACACCTGATTCATGCTAATTCACAATATATATAGGTTTGCCACCTATTTCCACCTCAAAACTCTCTAAAACTAGCACAAAACATGATGCCAAACTTGTGAATTTACACACTCATCAACTTGGTGGTGGAGAATCACTTCGGTTTTGTTAAAAACCGAAGAATGAGGGACTGTGTGATGCTAGCCCAGGAAATAGTGAAGAATTATGGGTGGGCTAGGCATCGTCAGTACAGGAGAATGGCGATCGAAGTGGATATTAAGAAAGCGTATGATTAAGTGGATTGGGGTTTCTGCATGGAGTGCTTACTGGTTTGAAATTTCCTCAGTGTATGATAGGGTGTATCATAGAATGTGTCACCACCACCTCATTCCCCATCCTTATCAACAGCACACCTGAGGGATATTTCGATGGTAAGAGAGGCTTGCGTCAGGGTGATCTGTTGTCGTTCTTATTGTCTGTTTTGTGCATGGATTACTTCTCCCATCTCTTCAGGATAATGACCGTGATGGGCAATTATAAGTATCACTCGAGGCATTGTGCGAAGTTGGAGTTACTCTTCTGGCGTTTGCGGATGATTTGATTATATTTGCTTATGACAATCAATCTTCGGCAGAGGTGGTAGCCAGGGCACTTAATCTATTCGCTCGAATGTCAGATTTGGAGGTTACTGCAGACAAGTCTCACTTGTTCATGGCAGGAGTTCCGGTGGATGAGGAGCAGGCTATCCGTGAGGTGCTGCCTTTTCAGGAAGACACCTTTCCTGTACGTTATCTTGAAGTTCCGTTATAGGGAAGTAAGCTCCGGGAGTCTGTGTTTGAGCCGCTCATCACGCAGGTTGCTAATTTGATTAGGGGGTGGTCCACGCATCTGCTCTCGTATGCAGGCCGATTGGAGCTCATTGGATCGGTGGTGTACGGGTTGATGGATTTTTGGACGTCTATGGTAAAGATCCCCAAAGGAGTTGTGGACAGAATAGAGAGGATGATACGAAAATTCCTTTGGGGAGCCACAAGGGGTGCAGTTAGTTGGGAGGAGGTCATCCTCCCTAAGGAACAGGGAGGCCTGGGACTTAGGGGACTCGACCTGCTGAACGATGTAGCCCTGTGTGGAGTATTGTGGGATCTACATCGAGAGAAGAGATCGCTGTGGATCAAATAGATTAATGCCATTTATCAGCAGTCCTCTACGTGTTGGGATGTTGAGGTGAACTATAGCGCCTCAATTGCGTGGAAGGATATCCTCCGTGCGAGGGATAGGGTCAGAGTACGGATTGGTTGGGACATGGTCTCCACTTTGGGTTCATGTTCGGAGATGGGAAGGCTTCGTGTGGGTAAGTTGTATTGGCTCGTTTCAGACTCCATGCTGGTACATCCTATCTACAAGAAGTTGTGGAGTCCATGGGTTCCTTAGAAGAATGCGTTCAGAACGTGGCTCGCTGTGAGAAACCGCGTGCTCACCATGGATAGATGGAGACACTACGAAGGCCCAGTTGAGTGCGTGCTGTGCGTGGGGCTCCTGAATCGAGAGATCACCTTTTCTTCTGGTGTCCGTTCACGAGGCATGTATGGAACCAGGTTAGGCATGAAGTGGAGTGGAGGAGACAGGTTACCACATTGAAGGCCGGCTTCAAGTGGCTCAACAAGGACTAGCGAGTGCATGTTCGTGATAGGAGGAGGTGGACGCTCGCTCTCTATGGAAGCGTCTTCCTCATATGGAAGGCTCGGAACAAAGCGCTCTTGGAGGGTGCCTGACCTTCTACGGATGGCTTGATTAATTCCATACTTATGCATGTAATTAGATTCGAGCATTTGTTATCTAGATAGGCGTTGTTTTTCTTTGGTTGCTCCACATTGGAGTTGTAATTATATGTACTTGTGACTCTGGCTTCGGCCTCTCATTTTTTAATTATTAACATATCGTTCATAGGCTAAACCCAGGTGAGGAGTCATAGCACGTGCAAAAATTTTTGGAACCTTAGTTCCAAAAATTTCGCTCCTTTGCTTCTTGCGCAAGTTACCCTGCGGCTACCAGTACCTCTTGCCCACGGCCTCGGTGAACAACGACAACCACCGATCGATATCGCCCGACCTCTCCCAATGTTGCCGGTGCCTCTCGCTGGCGACGGCCGATTGATCTCACCGCTTCCTACGGCGGTGAAAGAGCCTTCTTACTTGTTCATGTGATTTGCCTAGATTGATTCTCATGGGGAAGAAATCTAGGAGTCGAATGCCCTCAAAAGCATTGCCAGATATGCGTGTGAGTGAGGAGACGTTCAAATCGGTGAAGGATCGGGCTAAGGATATCGAATGGAAAAAGATATTAAAGGATGCGGTATTGGCGGACAACCCACAATTGGGCAATGGCACTGCCTTGGTGCGCTCTATTGCGGCGGATCGCACGGAGATGGAGGCAGAAATCACCGTCTGGTCCATGGCCCTTGTCGTGGCCAACACGCCAGAGGCTCGCGGCTCCGGTAGCCCCGCGCAAGGCCTCGTGGATGCGACCACGGATGACTCAACCCCAGTGGTGCCCATCATGCACAACCCAACCACCAAGCAGAAACCCTTGGTAGAGCAACAGCGCAACACCACCCCAGGCACTCGACGTCGGCTGGACGTGGCGACCCCTTCTGCCTCTCCCTTCCGGCAAGCGGGCGGGGAGTCTCGGCAGGTTGGCGACGCTCCTCGGTAAGGTCAGGAATTAGCAGCAGGGTCTTGGCTGGGCATTGAGACTGTAGGTAGCACCGAGAACTCTCGGCAGGGGCAGGGCGCTACTCGCCAGCATAGTCCAGCGGGCACGTCCTGCTCCCCATCTCGGCAGAGTGCACCGAGCGTGGGTGCCAGCACTGGGCGAGGCCCAGGCGACACAGGGCAGCACGGGGGCAGGATGGCAGGCCCTCGATAGCAAGGCGAGTAGCGCGACCAGCATGAGCGGCAGGGCGAATCAGATGGAGGTTTCGCTCCCAAGGAACCGGTTGACTACATCAAGTTTGTCAACAAAAATAATATTGATCCGGGTAGGAAGCTTGAATACATTGCGCTATGCGATGGGATGGCCTATCTTGATCCGAAGAATGATTCTGATGCATGGAAATACACGTTGGTGGGGTATTTCTCGGGATGCTTCCCGGGTATGCAAACCCTCCATGCCATCTGCCGAGCATGGGGTGTCAAGTATACCATTGTCATGTATCAGTCGGGGTGGATTATCTTCCAGCTTTGCTCGGAGGAGGATGTGCGGAAGGTGCTTGACAGTGCTCCCCACTCCATATGGGAACGATATCTTATGCTCGAAAGGCTTTCATGAGCCTTTCAATTTGATGACCGAGAAATCTCCCATGTCCCAGTCTGGATTCAGTTGCCTTCATTCCCATTGGAGCTGCGGTCGAAGAACCACATTAGTAAGGTGGCTTCACTGGTTGGTAGACCTATCATGGTGGATGATACCTCTATCAAGGCGGATAGGGTATCGTTTGTGCGTGTGCGAGTGGATATTGATGTCTCACAGGAACTCCCGAGGGATGTCACTTTCAACTATCGAGGGGCCAACTTTTCCCAAACTATGCTATATGAACGCCTTCCGGTATATTGTACTAAGTGCAGGAAATTTGGTCACCTGGTTAGTGATTGTGACGATCTTGCTAGGGTGATAAGGGGAGAAAGGGATGGACCATCCTCAGGAGACCGCACGAGCAGATGATACAATCGACGAGGAGGGATTCTAGCATGTAGGGGCTAGGAACACGAGGCCAAAGAAGAAGAGGAATCGAAACGGGAAGAAAAAGGCCACGGGTCCTAAGCAATCCCATGCGCAAAAATAGAAGGTTATGTTAGGGAAACACCAAATCCTAGACAACCTTGATCCTGATGATTGAAGGATCAACAGACGTGAGGGAAAATAGCCCGCTCAAGTGAATACAAGAAAGACTTGGGCTTCGAAAATGGAAGAGGAGGACGAAGAGGCTGTAGGCTGCTCAAGGCGCTCCTTGCCTTCCACTCTCACCCACAGGGTGGACGGCATTAGGAGAGGCACTGGAATCATCATCCAGGAGCCGCAGGGCATAGGCAATGGACCAGAACGAGGAGGGGGCTCCTCCCCCAATGTTCATCAATGAGGTGTCTAGCATGGAACGTACGAGGGCTTGCAGCCACTCGTGCGTAGCGAGCAGCCCGCAGGTTAGTTCGCAAGAATAAAATATGCTTAGTGGGTTTTCTTGAAACTAGATTGTCTATTGATAATGTGGTGGATATTGTTGGTAGAATAGTTCCTAGTTGGAATAGTGTGAATAATTTTAATAGTGTTAATGGGGGTCGTATTGTGGTTGCGTGGAATTCCACTTTGATTGCTGTTAGGAATGTTGTGCTCCATGAGCAATGTATCTCTGGTTTGGTTCGCTGTTTGATTTCTCAGCAGGAGTTCCTCATCAGTGTTGTGTACGCCCATAATGGCGTAGTTGATAGGCGTAGACTATGGAGTCATCTCTCTTAAGTTGTCCCCGTAGTTAACTCTCCCTAGATGCTCCTTGGAGACTTTAATTACGTTAGGAAATCGGAAGAGCGATCTGAAATTATTCTGTCTCATCGGAACTGGTGCAGGGTGGACTTTGAGGAGTTTTGTGTTGATCAGGGGTTGGATGATGCTAAGTCTAAGGGGTGCTTTTTCACTTGGACGAATGGCAGAGTATGGAGCCGTATTGATTGGGTATTGGTGAACTCGAACTGGGATATCACCTCGGGTGTAGTAGAGTCGGAGTTTCTGCCCATGGGGGCCACCTCGGACCACTGCCCTGTCCTAGTTTCCGTGTTTCACTTCGAGTACTCGAAGGAGAGATCGTTCAGGTATGTGAACATGTGGAAGACCAACGAGGGATTCCTGGATACTGTGCGAGAGGTGTGGGACTCGCAATTGTGGGGTAGCTCAGTTTAGTGTTTGTCGTAGGTTGAAGTTACTCAAGCCAAAGCTACGTCAGCTTGGCGAGAGGGACTTCAGCCACATAGCCGAGAGAGCAGAGCAGGCTAGAGCGGAGCTAGACAGTTTGCATCTAGAGAGCCATGCTGATCCTGGTAATGTTGAGAAATGGGATAGGGTTCGGGAGGCAGCGAAGAAGGTCGACTTCTTGTGTCACGCCGAACATCTCTTCTTCTCTCAGATGGTCAGAGCCGATTACTTGATCAGTCAGGACAAGCCCATGAAATTCTTCTACAAGAAGATCAAGTCCAATAGCGTGAGGAATATCATCCTCTCCATACGTACGGAATCCGGGCATACTACCTCCCGTGATGAAGTCGTTGGAGAGTTCCTTACATTCTATAGAGACTTGTTGGGTACAACGGGGGAGTGTGAGGAGATAGATGATAATTTGTTCGAATGGGGAGCCATGTTGAGTGATGATAAGGCGCAGCAGCTCGAGGCGCCTATCACGGCTGAAGAGGTGAAGGGTGTTGTGTGGAGCATGAACGGGGATAAGGCCCCCGGTCCGAATGGGTATACGGCCGCTTTCTTTCGGGACGCATCAGACTTGGTCGGGTCGGATGTCTTGGCGGCTGTCCTGGAATTTTTCCACTCCGGGCAGCTATTGTGAAAGATTAACGCCATATTTATTACACTAATCCCAAAAGGTAAGCATGATCCTACTGTCAGGGACTTCCGCCCGATTTTGTGTTGCAATGTGCTTTACAAAATCATATCCCATATCATTGTGACACGAATGATGGGCCTGATGGAGAATTTGGTGGTTGAAAATCACTTCAGTTTTGTTAAGAATCGAAGAATGAGGGACTGTGTGAGCTGGCCCAGGAGATAGTGAAGAATTATAGGTGGGCTAGGCATCGTCAGTACAGGAGAATGGCGATCAAAGTGGATATTAAGAAGGCGTATGATTCGGTGGATTGGGGGTTTCGCGTGGAGTGCTTACAGGTTTGAAATTTCCTCAGTGTATGATAGGGTGGATCATGAAATGTGTCACCACCACCTCATTCTCCATCCTTATCAACGGCACACATGAGGGATATTTCGATGGTAAGAGAGGCTTGCGTCAGGGTGATCCATTGTCATCCTTATTGTTTGTCTTGTGCATGGATTACTTCTCCCATCTATTCAGGAGAATGACCGTGACGGACTACTATAAGTACCACTCTTGGCATTGTGTTAAGGTTGGCATTACCCATCTGGCATTTACGGATGATTTGATTATCTTTGCTTATAGTAATCGCTCTTCAGCAGTAGTGGTGGCCAAGGCACTTAATCTCTTCGCTCGAATGTCAGGTTTGGAGGTTAGTGCGGACAAGTCTCACTTCTTCGTGGCAGGTGTTCTGGAGGATGAGGAGCAAGCTATCCGTGAGGTGCTACCTTTTTAGGAAGGCACCTTTCCTGTACGTTATTTGGGAGTTCCGCTACAGGGAAGTAAGCTCTGGGAGTATGCGTTTGAGCCGCTCATCACGCAGGTTACTAATTTGAAAAGAGGGTGGTCCACGCATCTGCTCTCGTATGTAGGCCGACTGGAACTCATTAGATCAGTCATGTATGGGTTGATGAATTTTTAGACATCGATGGAGAAGATCCCCAAAGGAGTTGTGGACAGAATAGAGAGGATGATACGAAAATTCTTTTAGGAAATCACAAGGGGTGCAGTTCATTGGGAGGTCATTCTCCCTAAGGAACAGGGTGGCCTGGGACTTAGGGGACTTGACTGCTAAACGATGTAGCTCTTTGTGGTGTGTTGCGGGATGTGCATCAGGAGAAGAGATCGCTGTGGATCAAATGGATTAATGCCATTTATCTGTAGTCCTCTTCGTCCTGGGATGTTGAGGTGAATTACGGTGCCTCAATTGTATGGAAGGATATCCACCGTGCGAGGGATAGGGTCAGAGCACAGATTGGTGGGGACATGGTTTCCACTTTGGCTTCGTGTTCGGAGATGGGATGGCTTCGTGTAGGTAAGTTGTATTGGCTCCTTTCAGACTCTATGCCGGTACAGCCTATTTAGAAGAAGTTGTGGAGTCCATGGGTTCCTTAGAAGCATGCGTTCAGGACGTGGCTCGCTGTGAGGAACCGCCTGCTTACCATGGACAGATGGAGACACTACAAAGGCCCAGTTGAGTGCGTGATGTGCGTAGGGGTCCCCAAATCGAGAGATCACCTTTTCTTTGGGTGTCCGTTCATGAAGCATGTATGGAACTGGGTTAGGTACAAAGTGGAGTGGAGGAGACAGGTTACAACGTTGAAGGCCGCCTTCAAGTGGTTCAGCAAGGACTAGCGAGTGCATGTTCATGATAGGAGAAGGTGGACGCTCACTCTCTATGGAAGCGTCTTCCTCATATGGAAGGCTCGGAATGAAGCACTCTTCGAGGGTGCCCGACCTTCTACGGACGGCTTGATTAATTCTATACTTATGCATGTAATTAGATTCGAGTATTTATTATCTAGATAGCCGTAGTTTTCCTTGGTTGCTCCGCATTGGAGTTGTAATTATATGTACTTGTGACTCTGGCTTCAGCCTCTCATTTTTGAATAATTAATATATCATTCATATGCGAAACCCAGGTGACAACAGTAGATATTGAAATTCCCTTGGAGGCTAGTTTTTGGTTCCCGTCGATCCGGACGTCCGTTCGGCACGAAACTTTGCACGCCCTACCAAAATTGCACAAGGAATTCAACTTTGAAGTTGGAATTTAGTTTTGAGATTCCGATTTGTTTTTATAATTTTTTTATTTCAGCGCATTCAATATGCCGGGCGACATCGAACGTGCCCACATATCGATGGATGGAGGTCGGTTGAGATTGCACAACCCATCAAAATCGAGCAAGGAATTCATTTTTTGAGTCGGATTTCACTTTTGAGATTCGAATTCATTTTTAGTAGTTTGCCCGCGCACGCTCGCTGTCTAATGTTGCCGGGAGTTGCCTAGGATTGCCCATGCTCGTTGCATCGGATTGCCCAAGCCGGGGGTTGCCTAGGAAGAACCTTGTCAGGTTGCCCATGGCTACCAATGGTTGCCCACGGTTGCCCACAGTAGTTGCCTAGGATTTCCCGTGCCGAGCCCTGTCGGGTTACCCATGGCTGCCTACGGTTGCCCACGGTTGCCTGGGAAGAACCCCGTTGGGCTGCCCATAGTTGCCTCGGATTGCGCATGACGGGTTCCAGGGGTTGCCCAGGAAAAACCTCGTCGGGTTACCCATGGTTGCCTAGGAATGCCCACGCTCATTGTCATAGGTGCCTGCAGGTTGCCCATGCCCATTGCCTAGGATTGCCCACTACGGGTGCTTGGGCGTGCCCACGCCATGGCCCATGCCCATGATTGGCCACGGTGTCTCCAACGTATGCCCACGCCCGTTGCCACTGGTTGCCCATGCACAGGCCATGCTTGCACGGCCCATGCCCACGCCTTGCCCACTGCCGTTGCCATGGATTGCCCATGCCATGGCCCATGCCCAACTCCCGTTGCCCACGGTTACCCACGGGTTGCCCACGCCTGTTGCCACGGGTTGCCCATGCACTGGCCATGCTTGCAGGGCCCATGCCCATGCCTTGCCCACGGCCGTTACCTCGGCTTGCCCATGCCATGGCCAATGTCCAACTCCTGTTGCACACGGTTGCCCATGGGGTCGCCCACGTATGCCCACTCCCGTTGCCATGGGTTGCCCATGCACAGGCAATGATTGCACGACCCATCCCCACGGCTTGTCAACAGCATGCTTGCCCATGCCATGGCCTATGCCCAACTCTCGTTACACACGGTTGCCCACTGGATCGCCAACTGTGCCCACGCTCGTTGCCACGGGTTGCCCATGCATAGGAAATGCTTGCACGGCCCATGCCCACGGCTTGCCCACGACTGTTGCCTTGGCTTACCCATGCCATGGCCCATGCCCAACTCCCATTGCCCACAGTTGCCCACGGGGTCACCCACGTATGCCACGCCCGTTGCCACGGGTTGCCCATGCACATGCAATGCTTGCACGGCCCATGTCCACGGTTTACCGATGGCCGTTGCCTTGGCTTGCCCACGGCCGTTGCCTTGGCTTGCCTATGCCCAACTCCCGTTGCCCACGGGGTCAACTCCACGTATGCCCACGCCCATTGCCACGGGTTGCCCATGCACAGGCAATGCTTGCACGGCCCATGCCCACGGCTTACCCACGGCCGTTGCCTTGGCTTGCCCATGCCCAACTCCCATTGCCCACGGTTGCCCATGGGGTCTCCCATGTATGCCCACACCTTCGCCACGGGTTGCCCACGCCAGTTGCCATAGGTTGCCCATGCATAGACCATGCTTGCACGGCCCATGCCCATGGCTTGCCCACGGCCATTACCTTGGCTTGCCCATGCCATGGCCCATGCCCAACTCTTGTTGCCCACGGTTGCCCACGGCGGTCGCCCACGTATGCCCAAGCCCGTTGCCACGGGTTGCCTATGCACAGACCATGCTTGTACGGCCCATGCCTATGGCTTGCCCACGGCTATTGTCATGGCTTGCCCATGCCATGGCCCATACCCAACTCCCGTTCCCACGGTTGCCCACGGGGTCGCCCACATATGCCCACGCCCATTGCCACAGGTTGCCCATGCACAGGCAATGCTTGCACGGCCCATGCCCACGGCTGTTGCCTTGGCTTGCCCATACCATGGCCCATTCCCAATTCCCGTTGCCCACGGTTGCCCATGGGGTCGCCCACGTATGCTGACACCCATTGCCACGGGTTGTCCATGTACAGGCAATTATTGCACGACCCATGCCCACGGCTTGCCTCCGGCCGTTGCCTTGGCTTGCTCATTCCATGGCCCATGCCCAACTCCCGTTGCCCATGGTTCCCCACGGTCGCCCACGTATGCCCACGCCCATTGCCACGGGTTGCCCATGCTCAGGCAATGCTTCCACGGCCCATGCCCACGGCTTACCCACGGCCATTGCCTTGGCTTGCTCATTCCATGGCCCATGCCCAACTCCTGTTGCCCACGGTTCCCCATGGTCACCCACGTATGCCCATGCCCGTTGCCACGGGTTGCCCATGCACAGGCAACGCTTGCACGGTCTATGCCCACAGCTTGCCCACGGCCGTTGCCTCGGCTTGCCCATGCCATGGCCCATGCCCAACTACCGTTGCCCACGGTTGCTCACGAGATCGCCCACGTATGCCCATGCCTATTGTCACAGGTTGCCCATGCACAGGCAACGATTGCACGGCCTATGCCCTCTGCTGTTGCCTTGGCTTGCCCATGCCATGGCCCATGCCCAACTCCCATTGCCCCTGGTTGTCCACGAGGGTCGCCCGCGTATGCCCACACCCGTTGCCATGGGTTGCCCATGCACATGCCATGCTTGCTTGGCCCATGCCCACGCCTTGCCCATGGCCGTTGCCATGGCTTGCCCATGCCATGGCCCACACCCAACTCCCGTTGTACACGGTTGCCTATGGGTTGGCCATGCCCGTTGACATGGGTTGCCCATGCACAGGCCATGCTTGCACGGCCCATGCCCACGGCTTGCACACGGCCGTTGCCTTAGCTGGCCCATGCTATGGCCCATGCCCAACTCCTGTTGCCCATGGTTGCCCACGGGGTCGCCCACGTATGCCCACACCCGTTGCCACGGGTTACCCATGCACAGGCAATGCTAGCACGGCCCATGCCCATGGCTTGCCCATGGCTTGCCCATGCCATGGCCCATGGCCAACTCCGGCTGCCCACGGTTCCCCACGATCGCCCACATATGCCCACGCCCATTGCCACGGGTTGCCCATGCACAGGCAATGCTTGCACGGCCCATGCGCATGGCCTGCCCATGCCATGGCGCATGCTCAACTCCCGTTGCCCATGAATGCCTA
>CM042955.1:47136533-47139033 GCA_023678885.1 Pogostemon cablin
TCGGCCTAGTGGCTTTGGGCGCAACTTGCATTCATAGACTCGATGGTTCACGGGATTCTGCAATTCACACCAAGTATCGAATTTTGCTACGTTCTTCGTCGATGTGAGAGCTGAGATATCCATTGCCGAGAGTCGTTCAGATATCCAATGGGCGTCCCGATCCCCAAAGCGCCCCACAGACGGGGCATTCAACAGGGGACGCTAATGTTTGTATTCCTTGGCGCATCTCGCTCCCGAGTTTGTTAGGCCCGAATGGCTCGATCGCCATCGGGTCTGAGCACACGGAGTGGGGGTTAGCTGACGACGCAGAACCCGGGTGTTTTTGAATGTGTTCGCGGTCTGGTTTGCAGTTTCGATAATGATCCTTGTGCAGGTTCACCTATGGAAACCTTGTTACGACTTCTCCTTCCTCTAAATGATAAGATTCAGTGGACTTCTCGCAACGTTGCGGGCGGCAAACCGCCCACGTCGCCTCGATCTGAACACTTCACCCAACCATTCAACCGGTAGGAGTGACGGGCGGTGTGTACAAAGTGCAGGGACGTAGTCAACACGAGCTGATGACTCGCGCTTACTAGGAATTTGTCGTTGAAGACCAACAATTGCAATGATCTATTCCCATCATGATGAAATTTCAAAGATTACCCCGGTGTGTCGGCCAAGGCTATAAGCTCATTGAATACATCTGTGTAGCGGGCGTGCGGCCCAGAACATCCAAGGGCATCACAGACCTATTATTGTCTCAAACTTCCGCGGCCTAAAAGGTCGTAGTCCCTCTAAGAAGCTGGCCGCGGAGGGATACCTCCGCATAGCTAGTTAGCAAGCTGAGGTCTCATTCGTTAACGGAATTAACCAGACAAATCGCTCCACCAACTAAGAACGGCCATGCACCACCACCCATAGATAAAGCCCAAGCAGCCTTTGTTAGTTGTAGGAATATCACTGATAACATTTTTCTTTCTCAAGAATTAATGCGGGGATATGCTAGATCGCGCACTTCTCCTAGATGCACTATCAAAGTTGATCTTCAAAAAGCCTACGATATTGTGTCCTGGTCCTTCCTTGCTGACGTCCTCCAGGGATTTGGCTTTCCCCCTCTTTTTATCTCCTGGATCATACAATGTGTTTCCACCCATTCTTTCTCTATCTCTGTGAATAGTTCTTGGAAAGGTTTCTTTGCTGGCAAGAGAGGCCTCAGACAGGGTGACCCGATGTCCCCTTCTCTCTTTATTCTTTGCATGGAGTACCTGTCGAGGTTACTGAGATCCAAAACCTTTAACTCTGATTTCAATTTCCATCCCAAATGTGCTGATCTTGGTATTTCTCACCTGGTGTTTGCGGATGATCTTATGTTTTTTGCTTGTGGTGACCCTACTTCTGTTAAGATTCTGGTCATTTGCCTTGAGTACTTCAAAAGCACCTCTGGCCTCAGTATCAATCCCCAAAAATCTTGTGTTTTTATGGCCGGTATCAATGGAACAGACTTGGATGATATTCGTGGTCTTTTGAACTTTCCTATTGGTTCTTTCCCTGTCCGTTACCTAGGTGTCCCTTTGGCTTCTCAAAAGCTCAATGTTGTCCACTATGCCCCACTCTTTGAGCGCATATCGAACTATATCAATTCTTGGTCTTCTAACACTTTATCTTATTCAGGTAAAATTGAGCTCATCCGCTCAGTCTTCCAAGGTGTGGAGTGTTTCTGGCTTCAAATTTTTCCCCTCCCTAGTGCTGTTATTGACCGTATTCATAAGCTTTGTAGAGCTTTTTTGTGGGGAGGGAAAAGACCACATGTTTGTTGGGCCGATATTGTAAGCCCTATAAGGAAGGAGGATTGGGTATTCGGGATATTAAAGCATGGAATAATGCCCTTTTATCTCGTATCCTGTGGAACCTTCATCTTAAGTCTAATTCCCTATGGATTCGTTAGGTTCATCATTATTATATAAAAAATTCGACTATTTAGGATTGGAAACCAAACTTGAGAGACTCCCCCCTCCTCAAACGGGTTATTGATATTAGGGATGATCTCTTTGTGAAGCTTGGTAATATGAGTAGTGTCATTGATAAGTTCTCGGAGTGGAGTACTCCAAAGGGTATTGATACTTCGGTTGTCTATGATATTTTCAGGTTGAAAGGCGAAAAGAATGTTTGGAAGAATATGATTTGGAAAAATTATATTCCTCCAAAATTCTCCTTCATCCCATGGTTGGCCATACTTGGGAGGCTCCAAACCAGAGATAACTCATTATTTTTGGATATTGGCAAGGTATGTCCTTTGTGTGGTTGTGTTAATGAATCCTCACAGCACCTCTTTTTTCATTGCAGGTCTACTGTTGCTATTTGGTTCAAGATTCAGTCTTGGCTAGGAATGGGTAGATCCATGTCTACTATCTTAAGTGCCATCAAATGGTTGAAGAAAGAACCTGTTGTTGGGGTCGTGATGGTGCGCGCTCATCAGGTTGCTCTTATCTCCACAATATACCAAATCTGGAGGTCTAGG
>CM042955.1:47141533-47166533 GCA_023678885.1 Pogostemon cablin
GTCGGGTGCCGGGGCACGTCGGGGGATGCCCATGTCAGGTGCGGGATAGGCCGGGGGATGCCCACATCGGGGGATGCCCAAGCCAAGTGTCGGGGCACGCTGGGGGATGCACACGTCGGGTACCAAAGTAGGCCGGGGAATGCCCACGTAGGGTGCCGGGGGATGCCCACGTGGGGTGCTGGGGCATGCCAGGGGATGCCACGTGGGGTGCCGGGGCCACGCCCACGTCGGGTGCGGGACAGGCAGGGGAATGCCCGTCGGGTGCCGAGACACGTCGGGGAATGCCCACGTCGTGTGCCAAGGCACACCGCGGGATGCCCACATTGGGTGCCAGGGCTCGCCCACTTCAGGTGCTGGGCAAGCCGGGGGATGCCCATGTCGGGTGTCGGGGCACGCCGAGGGATGCCCACATCGGGTGCCAAGGGAGACTGGAGTACGCCCATGTCGGGTGCCGGGGCACGCCAGGGGACGCTCATGCTGAGTGCCGGGGCACACCGAGGGATGCCCACATCGGGTGTCGGGGCATGCCGGGGGACGCCCACGTCGGGTGCCGGGGCATGCTGGAGGATGCCCATCGAGTGTCGAGGAATGCCGGGGGATGCCCAGGCCGAGTACTGGGGCAGGGCCAGGGGAATCCCACGTTGGTTGCCGGGGGTGCCCATGTTGGGTGCCGAGGCATGGCGGGAATTCCCCACCAGAAGTCGGGGCATGCTGGGAAATCCCCACCAGAACTGTCGCCGGAAACTCATCGATGATCGCTAGAAAAGTGCCCGACCAGAGACCAGAATGGGGCACGGCCGTTGCCTACCCGTGGCCTTGGTGCTTGGTAACCGTTCCCCATATGTACCTTGCAAGCCCCTTGACATCACACCCCCTATATATATTTTAGGAGGTGAAACCCAAGTGAGAGAGGGTCATTGCCTGTGCAAAATTTTTGGAACCCTAGTTCCAAATTTCGCTCTCTAGCTTGTTACGCAAGTTTTCCTTACGGCTGCCGACGCCTCTCGCAAGCGGCCTCGGAGAACATTGATAATCACCGATCGATGATGCCCCGACCACTCCCAGCATTGTCAGTGCCTCTCGCCTGCGGCGGCCGATTGATCTCACCATTCCCCATGGCGGTTAAAGAGCCTTCTTTCTTATTCATATGATCTGCCTAGATTGATTCTCATGGGGAAAAATCTAGGAGTCTAACGCCCTCAAAAGCGTTGCCAGATATGCATGTGAGTGAGGAGACGTTCAAGTCGGTGAAGGGTCGGGCTAAGGATTTAAAATGGAAAAAGACTTTGAAGGATGCGATATTGGCGGACAACCCGCAATTGGGTGACAGCGCCATCTTAACACGTTCAATTGTGGCAGATCACATGGATATGGAAACGGAAATCACTGTTGGGTCCATGGCCCTTGTCGTGGCCAACACGCTAGAGGCTCACGGCACCGGCAGTCCCACGGAAGGCCTTGTGGATGCGGCCATGGATGACACGGCTCTGGTGGTGCCCATCGTGCGAAACCCAACCACCAAGCGGAAACCCTCGGCGGAAAGTCAGTGCAGCACCACCCCAGGTACTCAGCGTCGGCTGGATGTGGTGACCCCCCTGCCTCTCCCTCTCAGCAGGCAGGTGGGGAGTCTCGGCAGGTCGCCCACACTCCTCGGTAAGGTCAGGAAATAGCGGCAGGGTCTTGGCAGGGTGCCGAGACTGTAGGCACCATCGAGAATTCTCGGTGGGTGCAGGGTGCTACCCGCCAGCGTAGCCTGGCACGTTGATGAGTGATATTTTCACCTAGATTTTAGTGTCTTTTTATATGTGTTTTCGTATTATTTTATCCGTATTTTATGTTCTATTTGGTTGTGTTTTGTGTTTTTATGGAAATGTGTGAGAATAAGCTTAAATGTATGATTTCCAGGTAAAAATGGATTCTAGACGCGAGAAGGAAAATTTGGGAAAAAACGAAGCTTAATTCGGAGTTGAAACGAGGGAAAATGAGTCAAATTAAGCAAAATGCTGAAAAACGCACGTCCAACTTGTGTAATTTTTCTGTACTCTTGTGGAGCTCAAAACAAGAAGTGTGATATATGGTTGGAAAGCCACATAAAAGAGGATCGTTTTGGTATAAGAAACACTTCAATCCGAGCCCAAACGAGAAAGTTATGATTAAAATGATGACGTCGCGCAGGCTGTTTCTACTCAGCATGGTTGTGCTACTTTGTATGACTTGTTACACCTTCAAATACTGGATATTTTGTCAGATCTTTATATTGATAGAAAGCCAATGAAAAGAGGATCGCGTGAGCGCAAGAATTACTCAAATTGGAGATCGGATGTGGAAGTTATGCGCGAAACGGTGAGACTGCGCTGCACCGACCCGAACTTGACCCGAATTCGACCCATGCTCGGCCCAAAGTCATTTTTATGATTAGAATGTGTTCTAGAAGGTTCCAAGGGGTAAAAACACCCATTTTGGAGTGTAAATATCAGTGGGGATCAGATCTACACCTAATACACACCATTTTTCACACACTTTTCCTCTCCATTCCATCTACCCTTCATCCCATTCACCATTCCTTGATTCCATCCATCTACACTTGATCCCCTCCATCAAATCCATCATCCAAGTAGCTAGAGAAGCAAGGAAGAGAGGTGAATTGCAAGGGGAAGAAGAAGATCACCATTGGAGACATCCAAGGGAGTTTTCATCCAAACTTTGTATTGAAACCTATTGTTTATCAAGTTTTGTAAGGAATTTAATGTCTATGTTAATTTTCTTATGGATATGAGAGGCTAATCTCCCTTGTGAGATTAGCAATATGAATTGTGTTGGATAATTTTGGGTATTTTGCAATTGAATGATTATGTTGAATGGGTTAATTGATTTTCTATCATTGATTATTAATTGCTTGATTGTTTTGTTGATTTGTGTGTTTAGTTGTTCTAGATATGTGATTAGATTGAGAAATCAATTGCATGCTTAGGATAATTGAGTGAATCATTTCATCAAACACCTCATGTGCATTATAAATTGTGAAGAGATTGAGAAGTCCTTCATAGTTTAGAACCCTTTGGTAGGACATGTAATTGGTTTGATCGAGAGGTTGATTAATTGTGTGAAGGGACTATCATTTAAGCTTAGTACCTAGTTGGAATTGTTTAAGTGAGAACCACTCCATTGAGCTATGTTTAGAACCATATCCTTTTCATTCCGAGAGGGAGTTTAGGTGATCTTAGTGTTGGCCCTTAGTCTCTTACCCATGACACATATGAATTCATTGCATGATACCTAGATTTTCCATGCTTTAAGTATTGCTAGTCTCATCTCTATCTACTTGGCTCATTCATCCATCTCCCATTCATCTATCCATTTATTTTATTGTCATTTCTTGATTATCTCCCCTTCTCGTTCATCTCTATAATACTATGACAAACACGAGATCGCTTAGACCCTAGTACCCTCCTCCCTGTGGTTTGATAATTTCTTTAATTGGTCATGCCCACTATATTATGGCTAATCAAATGGCGCCGCTGCCGGGGAGGTAACGGTTGCTAGTAGCTTAAAGAAGGAACGTTTAAAGCGATCTTACTAGAGACATTTATTTTCTTGTATTTATTACTTGTATTTGCTTTGTGAAAAGTTGTTCTAATTTTTCTTGTCTTGAAGGTGTATGCAAACGAGGTCAAAAGGGAAGCAAGTCGAACCAATTGATCTAGAGCTTGAAAACACTTTGAGGAGAAAGAGAAGAGAGAACAAAACCAAAAATAGTAATTCAATGGAGAATTTTCAAGGAGACAATCGTGTTGGGATAGAGCATGATGGGGAAGGAGGACACAATATGAACGTGCATGACAACGCACATCAATTCAATGAGAATCCTCCTCAACAAGCCTATCAAAATCATGGAGCTATAAACAATCAAGCTTATATTCAACAACTTGTGCAACAAGCGATGATTCAACAAGGTTTTCAACAACCTTATCCTCCTCAACAACAAGCTTATGTGCCACCACCTCCACCTCCGGTTCAACATGGAGTTCAAAATGATCAAAGAGTGATACGGGACTTCTTCATGCCAAGGGCAATTCCACAAATGATGGGACCACCAATTCATGCTAACAATTTTGAGTTTAAAATGGGCTTGATTTCATTGGTGAGAGAGCAACAGTTTGGTGGAGCTCCGAATGAAGATCCTAACGCTCATCTAGCTCAGTTTGTGGAGATTGCCAACACAGTAAAGATGAACGGAGTGAGCGAGGATTGCATAAAGATGAGGCTATTCCCATTTTCTTTGAGGGATAGAGCAAGAACATGGCTCTCCACCATTACTCCCGGTACGTGCAACACTTGGGACGAGCTAGCACAATTGTTTTTAAACAAGTACTTCCCACCGTCAAAGACGCTTCAAATGAAGAGCTTGATCACGCAATTCAAGCAAATGCCTCAAGAGAGCTTTTATGAAGCATGGGAAAGGTTCAAAGAAATGCTACGCAAGTGTCCACAACATGGTTTCCCGGAGAATCAACAAGTTGGATTTTTCTATCAAGGACTTGTGAACGGACAAAGAGTGCTTGTTGATGCCTCGGCAGGAGGATCCGTACTAGGTGTAACTCCGGAAAGGGCTATTCGAATTTTTGATGAGATTGCTACAAATGTTTATCAATGGCCATCGGAGAGAGTTAGTGGAAGCTATGGTTTTGAAAGCTATGATAAAGGACAACAGTTTAGTGTGAAGAGTGTAAGTGTTGAACCAAGTATGCCAAGCATGGAAAAGATAGTGGCGGAAGTTGTTAAACAAATGAGCTTGAATCAAAGTATGAACAATCAAGGAACGACTATGGTTGAGGGGCTACAAGTCGAGCAAGGTGTGCTACCTCCGAATGCTGTGAATGGTGAACAATGGATCAACTCTATGCCACGCGTTGAAGATGTGTCTTATATGCAAGGAAGAAATTATCAAGGTAATTATCAAAACAATTACCAAGGTAATTTCAATCAAAATCAAGGAAGTTATCCACAAAGGCAAGGAGGATTCAATGCTCAGAGTAGTGGAAGTTCGCATTCACAACAACAATCAAGTCAAGGAGCATTCAATGGCCAAGGAAGCGGAAGTTCTTATCCACAACAACCAAGGAGGCAAGATAATTTTTCTTATGCAAACCCAAATAATGCGGTTGCTTATCCTCCGGGGTATCATCCGGGAGCTAAAGCGCCAAATAATGAAGGGAAGGCGACTACCGAAGAACTTCTTGAGAAATTGATTGCTTCCAACAAAAATCAAGAGGAAGTAATTGAAAGAAAATTCAAGGCTTTTGAGGAAGTAAATGAAAGACGATTCAAAGCCATTGAGGAAAACAGTGATAGAAAACTCAAAGCCTTGGAGTATTCATTTAGTCAAATGGCGAGCTCAATGAGTGCTAATGAGAAAGGAAAATTTCCTTCCACTACCATTGTGAACCCAAAGGAACAATGTTTATTTGTTGAAACGGAAGAGGAAAGAAAGGTTGAAGAAGGGTTGGTGGAAAGCAAGGTTGTTGAAGAAATGAAAGAAGAGCAAAAGCCTAAATGGATACCTAAGTGGAAAAGGGTGCAAGAGGAAAAGAAAGTTGAAGAAAAGGGTAAAGAAGAGGAGTACAAACGTGATTATTGGGGTATTCCGATCACTCCATTCCCTATTCCCTATCCACAAATGTTTGTAAAAGAGGAGAAGAAAAAGGAGTTTGAGGAGTATGTGAAAGAGCTCAAGAAAAAGTATGAGAAAAAAAGAAAAGAAGAGCAACCTGAAGCAAGTGGATCAATGCAAAAAGGGGGGCCTACAAAAGTTGGTGATCCGGGGAAGTTCATTATCCCTTGTGATTTTGAAAAGAAAGGTACCCTTGATGCATTGTGTGACTTGGGGGCAAGCGTTAACGTGATGTCTCATGCCACGTTCAAAGACCTTGCAATTGGAAAGCTAAAGCCTACTACTATCCGTCTTGAAGTTGTCAATGGTGAGGTTGTAAAGCCACTAGGAATTGTTGAAGACGTGGAGGTAAAGGTGAAGGGGCTAGCTTTCCCGGTCGACTTCATGATTTTGGAAGTGAAGGCGGACCCCAAAGTTCCACTCATTTTGGGAAGGCCATTTCTAGCTACGGGAAGAGCAAGAATTGATGTTGGTAGAGAAGAGTTATCCTTGAGCTCAAAAGGAAAGAGTGTCACGTTCATGTGCAAGAAGGAAAAAGGAGCCAAGTCTCACTTAAAGCCTCCGGATGATTTTGATGATCATGATTCTCTTCTCTTTGACAATTTAAATTCATTTCTTCATGATTATATGAAATTGTCAAATGCTAACTTGTCTTCTTGTGATGTTGATAGAAAGAAAGCTCCGAACCTCGATTGGAAAATTGACAAAGGAGAAAGAGGAAGTCCACTAGAATCACTTCTTGATGACGATTTGATGCTAGTGAGCAAGAATGGAGAGGTTGAGCTAGTGGACAAGAAGAAGGCTAAGCTAATGTTTAAAGTGAGGATGCGAGGAGAAAGTGGGATGGACCATCCTTTGGTCCAATGATCGTAAAATTTCGTCCGGCTTGAAGACGTTAAACTTAGCGCTAAATGGGAGGCAACCCATTCTTTTGTTATTTTGATGCTTTTTGTTGATTTTGGTCTTGTAGGTGGATTGTGCTTGTGAGAAAAAGCATGTTGAAGAAAGGAGAAGAGCTTCATGGATTTGAGTAAAAATGTCTCCATTTGTTGCAAACTTAATTCTCGACTCTTGTCTCGAGTCAAGTTTGGGGGAAAAGTGCATGGTGAACATAGCTTGAGTCGTGTGGATGCGTTTACTTCTCCACAAGATGATCATCAATGGAAACTACAAGGGTAAGTCCCACCACTTTTTGCAAACTTAATTCTCACTTCTAAGTTCGATTTAAGTTTGGGGGGAGAGTGCGTGGTGTGACTTACCACTTGAGTGTGCTTGATATGATAATATTGATGATGATAGGTCTTCTTGTAAAATTCACTCAATTTTAAAATTTTCTCATGAATTTGGTTGGATTTTGGTATGATTGGTGGTGTTGAAATGCATGATAGTCCATATTTGTTAAATGCAATTGTTGAGCTAATGGTGTGGTATGAGTTTTGAGTATGAATGAAGGGTATTGGAAGCACGAATGGAGCTTGGAGCGAACGCTTTCCTTACCAAATGCTTATTGAGGGAGTACTCTACACCTTATCACTTCTAATTGATTTTGATTTGAATTGAATGGATTAGCATGTTACTTCATGTGTTATGTTTTTGGGATGTTATTTTCGTAATTTAGGATTTTTTTTTTTCAATAAGGTTGGGATGATTGTGAGCTTACATTGTTATGAATGTGTGCTTCATTGATTTATGATGGTGATTTTTATTCTTGCATGTTGTGTTTTTGTTTTGTTTATTGTTTGTTGAGTCTTTATTTTATGTTTTGTGTATTTTCTTATTTTTGTCTTGGTATGTTTGGTGGTTTGTTTTGGGATGTTGTGAGTCATTTTTGAACATGAGTGGTGATATGTTGTGGTAGTAAGTGATGACAAGTTATGATTAAGAATCTCTACACTTTCGAATTGTGACATGTTTTACTTAACTTGTTCAATTTTGAGATGGATGTGGTGTAATAAGTTTCTTAAGGTCCGAGCACAAGCTTGTGAGAATTTGAGCCTCAACCGTGCATACATGGTATTTTTCTTCATGAGTGGATTGGTTGTGTTTGATAAGTTAGAACTTGCTCAAGGACTATATGAACGAGCCCGATTAGTGGAGATTAGTGAAATGATCTAAGGCCATCTTTGTTATTCATAGTCATTGCCATATATTTTCCTACCATGAACATCATCCCTAGTTAACCACTTTGAGCCTATAAGCCTTTTTATTGTGAATATAGCACATTACAAGCCTTGATTACCCTCTTAAACCTTATATACATACCCTTTGTGTGGGTGATTGAGGAGATGGTAGCTAGTAAGGTTTGATGAAAAAAAAAAAAAAAAAAAAAAAAAAAGGAAATGGTAAACAAGTAAGAAAAAGGATGAAAGAGCAAAAACAAGAGTGAACATGCAACCTCAAAACAAGAAAAATGAGTAAAGCAATAACAATATGCTCAAGTACTTAAAAGTTCAAAGAAGGAAGCATGCATTAAAAGAAGATAAAAATCTAAGGAAAGTTGATGATTAGTACTTGTGATTACCAAAGTTGAGAAAGAAAGAAAGAAAAGTGGAGAAGTTGGAGAAATTGGCCGTCTCTTCGATTACTTACACTTGCTTAGTCACTATTATCCATATCTTCCATACCCTACCAAAGAGCCTATCATTACATCCTTAATGAAAAAAAAAATCCTAAATTACGAAAATAACATCCCAAAAACATAACACATGAAGTAACATGCTAATCCATTCAATTCAAATCAAAATCAATTAGAAGTGATAAGGTGTAGAGTACTCCCTCAATAAGCATTTGGTAAGGAAAGCGTTCGCTCCAAGCTCCATTCGTGCTTCCAATACCCTTCATTCATACTCAAAACTCATACCACACCATTAGCTCAACAATTGCATTTAACGAATATGGACTATCATGCATTTCAACACCACCAATCATACCAAAATCCAACCAAATTCATGAGAAAATTTTAAAATTGAGTGAATTTTACAAGAAGACCTATCATCATCAATATTATCATATCAAGCACACTCAAGTGGTAAGTCACACCACGCACTCTCATTTGATTAGTCATATTATAGTGTGCATGACCAATTAAAGAAATTATCGAACCACAGGGAGGAAGGTACTAGGGTCTAAGCGATCTCGTGTTTGTCATAGTATTATAGAGATGAACGAGAAGGGGAGATAATCAAGAAATGACAATAAAATAAAAGGATAGATGAATGGAAGATGGATGAATGAGCCAAGTAGATAGAGATGAGATTAACAATACTTAAAGTATGGAAAATCTAGGTATCATGCAATGAATTCATATGTGTCATGGGTAAAAGGCTAAGGGCCAACACTAAGATCACCTAAACTCCCTCTCGGAATGAATAGGATATGGAATGACATTCATTGGATTGGTTCTCACTCAAACAATTCCAACTAGGTACTAAGCTTGAAATGAGAGTCCCTTCACATAATCTATTGACTTCTCAATCTAATAAATGATATGTTCTATCAAAGGGTTCTAAACTATGAAGGACTTCTCAATCTCTTCACAATCTATAATGCACATGAAGTGTTTGATGAAATGATTCACTTAATTATCCTAAATATGCAATTGACTTCTCAATCTAATCATATAATTAGAACAATCAAACACACAAAACATCATAGATCTCAAGATATATAAGCACCAATGATAGAAAATCAAATATCCCCATCAACATATGAATTTAATTACATAGATCCACAAATTAACCAACAACCTTCATGTTGCTAATCTCACAAGGGAGATTAGCCTACAATCTTCATAAGATCCATAACATAGACATTATAATTCTTACAAATCATGATAAACTAAAGGATTAACACAAAATTGGAATGAAAACTCCCTTGGAAATGGATCCAATTGAATCTCCCTTCTTCATTTGGTGATCACCCAAGCTTCCTTGCTTCTTCACTTGATTTGGATGGAGGAAATTATGGAGAGATGATGTAGATCTCAAAAATGGATGAATGGGATGGAGAATGTGGTGTGAAATCAAAGGAATGGTGTGTGAGGTGTGTGGGAACAGTAGAATTTCGGATCTCTCCCATAAAATCTGAATGGAGGGGTATTTATACCCTTATGGGCCTTCTAGAAGGATTCTGAATTTTTTCTGGTCCAAGACACGACACGAGTCGTGTGGCGCAACACGGCCATGAGGTGCCCGTGTTGCGTGAACTGATGCTCCCGCACGGCCATCGCTTACAGGCCCGTGTTGGCTACACGGGTCGTGTGCTGCAACACGAGTCGAGCTCCGCAACACGGCCAAGTGGTGGTCGTGTTGGATGAATAGATGTTGCTACACGACCATTCTGGACAGGCCCGTGTTAGCTACACGAGTCGTGCACTGCGACACGGCTCGTGCCACCGACACGGCCAGTCGTGTTGCTGCTGCCCTGATTCCTTCACTGTTTTGGCTCGTTCTCCCTCGTTTCAACTCCAAATTGAGATCCGTTTTTTCCTACATCTTCCTTATCATGTTTAGCATCAAATAAAAAGTGAAAATAGTAGGTTTAAGCTCATTCACACACATTTCCATAAAAACACAAAACACAACCAAATAACACATAAAATACGGATAAAATAATACGAAAACACATATAAAAAGACACTAAAATCTAGGTGAAAATATCACTCATCACACCCCCAAACTTAAAGTGTTGTGCGTCTTCCTCTATTAGGCAATTGTGGCAAGTGACGACCTCAGTTGCATTCTTTGAGCATGGCTTCAAAAATTCGACTCTCTTGAGCTTACACTCCATTGCCCTCTCCATTCTTGAACACCACTTATTCCTCTTTACCAAATAAATCCCCAACATCTCTTCAAGTTCTCTTTTGTTTCTAAGAATATAAGAAAAATCAATGGGTAATACAAAGTCAATGTAAACAATATTATCAAGTTCAAGGCAACTTAAAGAGTTTAAAGGTTTAGAAATGCTCATTTCACTCTTCAAGTCATCATCATTTGCTTCTTGACTTTGTTCCTCTTCATCAACATCAGTTGCCTTAATAGGCTCTTCAATCACCTCATTTGATTCTTCATCCCCCAGATTCTCTTCTTTCTCCAACTCTTCTTCAACTTTACTCTCCTCTTCAAGCTCTTCAACTTGTTGAAAATTGTTCAAAGCACTTACAATTTGGCTCGCTTGATGCTCCAAGGCTTCAAACCTCTTCTCATCTGCCTCATTTCTTTTCTTCCATTCTTCAAATCTAGCTTCATCTCTTTTCGTGCGCTCCTCAAGGTTTGCTATCAGCTTCTCAATCAAGACGTTTACAGACGATTTTTCTTCTTCGACTTGTTGAAAGTCTCCTCTCTCTTGGTTGTCACAATTCCATTCTTGAATTGGTGGATAATTCCCATGAAAACTTCCTTCATAGTTATGTTGAAAATTTCCTTGGAAATCATCCACTCCCATGAAAGAAGCATCTCCTACTTGATGCGTAGGCATCCTCCACTCTTCTTGCTCCATAGGACTAGGAATCGACACACCCTGCACATTTTGAGCACCCCCCAAACTTGAATTAGACAAGACTTGACCATAAGCACCTTGATTCATCATCCTTATTTGTCTTGTCACTTCCAAAGTAACTTGGGTAATTATCTTGGAGTATTCATTTTGAAGAAAACTTGATTGAGAATCTTGACCTTCATCACTTCCTTGAGCACTTCTTCTATGTAATTCAAGTAAAGCGTAGTTTTGGAACGGAGGAGAAGTGTTGGTGTTGGGATTTTGTGGAGAATAAGTGTATGCTTGATACGGGTAGAATGTATTTCCATTGTAAGCTTGTTGCCATTCTCCATTTCTTCTTTGATTGTAGTATTGAGAGCTATCTTGATTCATTTGGAAGTTGTACCCATAGTTGCTCTCATTCATGTAGCCTCTTGATTGTGGAGGTGGAACCCTTGCAAATTGATCCCCAAAGACATTTGTGAATTGGTTCCAACCATCCATTTAAATACTCTTCTCAAGGCTTACTACAATTCTTCTCAAACTTGCTATTTTTGGCTTTGATCCCCCTTCCTCTTCTCTCAAGGTAGTTTCACGTACCTATCAAAACGAAAAAGTGAGATCAAAAATTTTCCAAAACAAATAATAAAAAGGAATAAAAATATCTCTATTAATACCAATCGAAACACTCCTTCGTTAAACCACTAGCAACTGTTACCTCCCCGGCAACGGCGCCATTTGATTAGTCATATTACCTCCCCGGCAACGGCGCCATTTGATTAGCCTCAACTTGTAGTCGGGTTGACCAATTCAAGAATTTATCGAACCACAGGGAGGTCGATGCTAGCACTTAAGCGATATCACGTTTATCACGATTTTATAGAGACGAATCATAGATGGATTGTTTGGGTAACAAGTAATTAAATGAAAGTAGACAAACAATAATCCAATGACAAGATAAAAATGATGAATGAGTGGTTTTCCAAATTAAGTAGAAGTGAGATTAACAACACTAATGAAGTGGCAACTTATGGATTCATGCATTAAACTCATATGTATCAAGGGTTAAGACTAAGGGCCAACACTTATACCACCTAAACTTCCTCTCGAAATGAATAGGATGTAGATCATTTGCACAATCTCAAAATAGCTCAAAGGTTGGTTCTAAATTAAACTATTCCAACTAGGTACTAAGTTCAATTATAGAATCCCTTCATATAATCAATTGACTTCTCAATCTAACTAATCACATGTTCCATCAAAGGGTTCTAAATAATAAAGGACTTCTCAATCACTTTACCATCTATAATGCACATGAGGTGTTTGATGAAATGATTTACTTGACTATCCTAAGCACATCATTGATTTCTCAATCTAATCATATAATTAGAACAATCAAACACACAAAACATCATAGATCTCAAGATATAACACCCCATCTTGGCAGAGTACGCCAAGCGCGGGCGCCAGCGCTGGGCGAGGCCTAGGCAACACAGCCAGTGCGTGGATGAGGCGACAGGCCCTTGACGGAAAGGCGAGCAGCGTGACCAGCGCGCGCGGCAGGGCACAGCGGGTGGAGGTTCCGCTCCCAAGGAACCGGTTGACTATGAAAAATTTGTCAACAAAAGTAACATTGATCCAGACAGGATGCTTAAATACATTGCGCCATGCGATGGGGTGGCCTACCTTGATCCGAAGGATGATTTTTATGCTTGGAAATACACGTTGGTGGGATATTTCTCGAGACGGTTCCCAGGTATGCAGGCCCTCCATGCCATCTACCGGGCATGGGGTGTCAAGTATACCATCGTCATGCATCAGTCAGGGTGGATTATCTTTTGGCTTTGCTCAAAGGAGGACGCGCAGAAGGTGCTAGAAACTGTACCCTACTCCATATGGGAACGTTATCTTATGCTCGAAAGGCTACCACGAGCATTTCAATTTGATGACTGGGAAATCTCCCATGTACCGATCTAGATTCGGTTGCCTTCGTTCCCATTGGAGTTGTGGTCAGAAAACCACATTAGTAAGGTGTCTTCACTGGTTGGTAGACCTATCATGGTGGATGATACTTCTGTTAAGGTGGACATGGTATCGTTTGTGCGTATGCGAGTGGATATTGATGTCTCGCAGGAGCTCCCGAGGGAGGTCACGTTCAACTATCAAGGGGCAAACTTTTCCCATATCATTTTGTACGAATGCCTCCCGGTGTATTGTACTAAGTGCAGGAAATTTAGCCACCTAGTTTGTGATTGTGACGATGTTGCTAGGGGTGATAAGGGGGAGAAAGGGATGGACCAGCCTCTGAAGACCACACGAGCTGATGTCATGGTCGACGAGGAGGGATTCCAGCATGTTGGGGCTAGGAACACGAGGCCGAGGAAGAAGAGGAATCAAAACGGGAATAAAAAGGTCACGAGTCCTAAACTATCCCATGAGAAGAAACAGAAGGTCATGTCAGGGAAATACCAAATCCTAGATGACCTTGATCCTGATGATTGGAGGATCAACAGAAGAGAGGGAAAACAACCCGCTCAAGTGAATACTAGGAAAACTTGGGCCTCGGAAATGGAGGAGGAGGATGAAGAGGCCATAGGCCGCTCGAGGCACTCCCCGCCTCCCATCGCACCCACAGGGCGGACAGCACTAGGAGAGGCACTGGAGTCATCATCCAGGAGCTGCAGGGCAGGGGTAATGGACCAGGACGAGGCGTGGGCTCCTCCCCCAATGTATGTCAATGAAGTGTCTAGCATGGAATGTACGAGGGCTCACGGCCACTCGTGCGCAGCGAGCAGCCCCGCAAGTTAGTTCGCAAGAATAAAGTATGCTTAGTGAGTTTTATTGAAACTAGTTTGTCTGTTGATAATGTGGTGGATATTATGGATAGAATTGTTCCTAGTTGGAATAATGTGAATAATTTTGATACTGTGGATGGGGGTCATATTGTGGTTGCTTGGGATTCCACTTTGATTGATGTTAGTAATGTTGTGCTCCATAAGCAATGTATCTCTGGTTTGGTTCGTTGTTTGATTTCTCAACAGGAGTTCCTCATCAGTGTTATGTACGCCCGTAATGGTATAGCTTGACATTGCTCCCCACTCCATATGGGAACGATATCTTATGCTCGAAAGGCTCCCACGAGCCTTTCAATTTGATGAACGGGAAATCTCTCATTCCCGGTCTGGATTAGGTTGCCTTCGTTCCCATTGGAGCTATGGTCGAAGAACCACATTAGTAAGGTGGCTTCACTGGTTGGTAGACCTATCATGGTGGATGATACTTCTGTCAAGGCTGATAGGGTATTGTTTGTGCGTGTGCGAGTGGATATTGATGTCTCGCAGGAACTCCCAAAGGAGGTCACTTTCAACTCTCAAGGAGCCAACTTTTTCCAAACTATGTTGTACGAACGCCTTCCGGCGTATTGTACTATGTGCAGGAAATTTGATCACCTAGTTAGTGATTGTGACAATCTTGCTAGAGGTGATAGGGGGAGAAAGGGATGGACCAGACTCTGGAGACTGCACGAGCAGATGATTCGGTCGACGATGAGGGGTTTCAACAGGTTGGGGAAAGGAACACGAGGCTGAGGAAGAAGAGGAAACGAAACAGAAAGAAAAAGGCCGCGGGTCATAAACTATCCCATGCCCAGAAAGAGAAGGTTATGTTAGGGAAATACCAAATCCTGGATGACCTTGATCCTGATGACTGGAGGATCAACAGATGAGAGGGTAAATAGACAGCTCAAGTGAATACTAGTAAAACTTGGGCATTGGAAACGGAGGAGGAGGATGAAGATGCTGTAGGCCGATCGGGGCGTTCCCCACCTCCCACTCTCACCCACAGGGTAGACGACACTAGGAGCGGCACTGGAATCATCATCCAGGAGCCGTAGGGCAGAGGCAATAGACCAGGTCGAGGCGGGGGCTCCTCCCCCAATGTTTGTCAATGAGGTGTCTAGCATGGAACGTACGAGGGCTTGCAGCCACTCATGCGCAGCGAGCAGCCCGCAGGCTAGTTCGCAAGAATAAAGTATGCTTGTGGGTTTTCTTGAAACTAGATTGTCTGTTGATAATGTGGTGGATATTATGGGTAGAATTGTTCCTAGTTGGAATAGTGTGAATAATTTTGATACTGTTGATGGGGGTCGTATTGTGGTTGCGTGGGATTCTACTTTGATTTCTGTTAGTAATGTTATGCTTCATGAGCAATGTATCTCGAGTTTGGTTTCCTATTTGATTTCTCAGTAGGAGTTCCTCATCAGTGTTGTGTACGCCCATAATCGCGTAGTTGATAGGCGCAGGCTATGGGTCATCTCTCTTCGATTGCATGCCCCACCGATTCAAGTTTCGAGATTCATTTTTGAAGTCAGAATTCAGTTTCGATATTCTAATTTTTTTATAATTTTTTTATTTCAACGCATTCAATATGTCGGGCGACATCGAACGTGCCTACATATCGGCGGATGGAGGTCGGTTGATATTGCACGACCCATCAAAATTGAGCAAGGAATTCATTTTTTGAGTCGGATTTCACTTTTGAGATTCGAATTCATTTTTAGTAGTTTGCCCGTGCACACCCGTTGCCTAGTATTGCCGGGGGTTTCCTAGGATTGCCCATGCCAGGGGTTGTCTAGGAAGAACCTCGTCGGGTTACCCATAGCTGCCCATGGTTGTCCATGGTTGCCCACGGTGGTTGCATAGGATTGCTCGTGCCGAGCCCCGTCGGGTTGCCCATGGCTGCCTACGGTTGCCCACGATTGCCTGGGAAGAACCCCGTTGGGCTGCCTATGGTTGCCTTGGATTGTGCATGCCGGGTGTCGGGGTTTGCCCGGGAAGAACCTTGTCGGGTTGCCTATGGTTGCTTAGGAATGCCCACGCACGTTGCCTGGGGTACCCACGGGGGTTGCCCACGCCCGTTGTCTAGGATTGCCTAAGACGGGTGCCGGGCGTGCCCACGCCATGGCCCAAGCCCACGGTTGCCCACGGGATCTCCCACGCATGCCAATGCCCGTTACCACGGGTTGCCCATGCATAGGCCATGCTTGCATTGCCCATGCCCATGCCTTGCTCACGGCCATTGCCTTGACTTGCCCATGCCATGGCCCATGCCCAACTCCTGTTGCCCACGGTTGCCCATGGGGTCGCCCACGTATGCCCACGCCCGTTGCCATGGGTTGCCCATGCACAGGCAATGCTTGCATGGCCCATGCCCACAACTTGCCCACGGCCGTTGCCTTGGCTTACCCATGTCATGGCCCATGCCCAACTCCCGTTGCCCACGGGGTCGCCCACGAATGCACATGCTATTGCCCATGCACAACTCCTGTTGCCACAGGTTGCCCATACATAGACAATGCTTGCGCGGCCCATGCCCACGGCTTGTCCTCAGCTATTACCTTGGCTTGCTCATGCCATGGCCCATGCCCAACTCCCGTTGCCCACGATTGCCCATGGGGTCGCCCACGTATGCCCATGTCCGTTGCCATGGTTTGCCCATGCTCGTTGCCACGAGTTGCCCATGCACAAGTCATGCATGCACGGCCCATGCCCATGGTCATTGCCATGGCTTGCCCATGCCATGTCCTATGCCCAACTCCCGTTGCCCATGGTTGCCTATGGGTTCAACACGACTGTTGCCACGGGTTGCCCATGCACAGGCCATGCTTGCACGGCCCAGGCCCACGCCTTGCTCACGTCCATTGCCTTGGCTTGCCAATGCCATGGCCCATGCCCAACTCCCGTTGCCCATGGTTGCCCACGGGGTCGTCCACAATTGCCCACGCCCATTGCCACTGGTTGCCCATGCACATGCAATGCTAGCACGGCCCATGCCCACAACTTGCCCACGGCTGTTGCCTTGGCTAGCCCATGCCATGGCCCATGCCCAACTCCCGTTGCCCACGGGGTCGCCCATGTATGCCCATGCCATGGCCCATGCCCAACTCCCGTTGTCACGGGTTGCCCATGCATAGGCAATGCTTACACGGCCTATGCCCACGACTTGCCCACGGCTGTTGCCTTGGCTTGCCAATGCCATGGCCCATGCCCAGCTCCCGTTGCCCACGGGGTTGCCCACGTATGCGCACGTCCATTGCCACGGGTTGCCCATGCACAGGCAATGCTTGCATGGCCCATGCCCACGGCTTGCCAACGGCTGTTACCTTGGTTTGCCCATGCCATGGCCCATGCCCAACTCCCGTTGCCCACGGTTACCAATGGGGTCGCCCACGTATGCCCATGCCCGTTGCCACGGGTTGCACATGCACAGGCAATTCTTGCACGGCTAATGCCCACGGCTTGCCCACGGCTGTTGCCTTGGCTTACCCATGCCATGGCCCATGCCCAACTCCTAATGCCCACTGTTGCCCATAGGGTCGCCCACGTATTCCCACGCCCGTTGCCACGGGTTGCCCATGCACAGGCAATGCTTGCACGGCCCATGCCCATGCCTTGCCCACGGCCGTTGCCTTGGCTAGCCCATGCCATGGCTCATGCCCAACTCCCGTTGCCCACGGTTCTCCACGGTCGCCCACGTATGCCCACGCCCATTGCCACGAGTTGTCCCATGCACAGGCAATGCTTACACGGCCCATGCCTATGGCTTGCCCAAAGCTGTTGCCTTGGCTTGCTCATGACATGGCCCATGCCCAACTCCCGTTTGCCCACGGTTACCCACGGGATCACCCACGCCCATTGCCACGGGTTGCCCATGCACAGGCAATACTTGCACGGCCCATGCCCATGGCTTGCCCATGGCCGTTGCCTTGGCTTGCCCATGCCATGGCCCATACCCAACTCTCGTTGCCCACGGTTGCCCACGGGGTCGCCCACGTATGCCCACGCACGTTTCCATGGGTTGCCCACGCCCGTTGCCACGGGTTGCCCATGCATAAGTCATGCTTGCACGGCACATGCCCACGGCTTGCTCACGACCGTTGCATTAGCTTGCCTATGCCATGGCCCATGCCCAACTCCCATTGCCCTCGGTCGCCCACGACGGTCGCCCACGTATGTCCACGCACGTTGCCACGGGTTGCCTACGCACAGGCCATGCTTTCACGGCCCATGCCCACGGCTTGCCTACGGCCGTTTCCTTAGCTTGCCCATGCCATGGCCTATGCCCAACTCACATTGCCCACGGTTGCCCACGGCGGTCGCCCATGTATGCCCACGCCCATTTTCACTAGCACAGGCCATGCTTGCACGGCCCATGCCCACGGCTTGTCCATGACTGTTGCCTTGGCTTGCCTATGCCATGGCCCATGCCCAACTCCTATTGTCCACGATTGCCCACGGGGTCGCCCACGTATGCCCACGCCCATTGCCATGGGTTGCCCATGCGCAGACAATGCTTGCACGGCCCATGCCCGCAACTTGCCCATGGCCGTTGCCTTGGCTTACCAATGCCATGGCCCATGCCCAACTCCCGTTGCCCAGGGGGTTGCCCACGTATGCCCATGCCATGGCCCATGCGCAACTCCCATTGCCACGGGTTGCCCATGCATAGACAATGCTTGCACGGCCCATGCCCACGGCTTGTCATCGACTGTTGCCTTGGCTTGCCTATGCCATGGCCCATGCCCAACTCCCATTGCCCACGGTTGCCCACGGGGTTGCCCACGTATGCCCACATCCGTTGCCACAGTTTGCCCATGCTCGTTGCCACGGGTTGCCCATGCATAGGCCATGCTTGCACGGCCCATGCCCACAGCTTGTCCATGACCGGTTCCTTAGCTTGCCCATGCCATGGCCAATTCCTAACTCTTGTTGCCCACGGTTGCCCACGATGATCGCCCACGTATACCCTCGCCCGTTGCCACGAGTTGCCCCTACCCAAGTCATGCTTGCACGGCCTATGCCCACGCCTTGCCTACGGTTATGGCCATGGCTTGCCCATGCCATTGCCCATGCCCAACTCCCGTTGCCCACGGTTGCCCACGGGTTCCCCACGATCATTGCCACGGGTTGCCCATGCACAGGCCATGCTTGTATGGCCCATGCCCACGCCTTGCTCACGGCCATTGCCTTGGCTTGCCAATGCCATGGCCCATGCCTAACTCCCATTGCCAATGGTTGCCCACGGGGTCACCCACAATTACCCACGCCCGTTGCCACTGGTTGCCTATGCACAAGCAATGCTAGCACGGCCCATGCCCACAACTTGCCCACGGTCGTTGCCTTGGCTTGCCCATGCCATGGCCCATGCCCAACTCTCGTTGCCCACGGGGTCGCCCATGTATGCCCATGCCTTGGCCCATGCCCAACTCCCGTTGCCACGGGTTGCCCATGCATAGACAATGCTTGCACGGCCCATCCCCATGGCTTGCCCACGGCTGTTGCCTTGGCTTGCCCATGCCATGGCCCATGCCTAGCTTTCGTTGCCCACGGTTGCCCACGGGGTTGCCCACGTATGCCCACGTCAATTGCCACAGGTTGCCCATGCACAGGCAATGGTTGCACGGCCCACACCCCCAACTTGGCCACGGCTGTAACCTTGGCTTGCCCATGCCATGGCCCATGCCCAACTCCCGTTGCCCACGATTGCCCATGTGGTCGCCCACGTATGCCCATGCCCGTTGCCACGGGTTGCTTATAGACAGGCAATGCTTGCATGGCTAATGCCCACGGCTTGCCCATGGCTAGTGCCTTGGCTTGCCCATGTCATGGCCCATGCCCAACTCCCATTGCCCACGGTTGCCCACGGGGTTGCACACATATGCCCACATCCATTGCCACAGGTTGCCCATGCACAGGCAATGCTTGCATGGCCCATGACCACGACTTGCCCACGGCCGTTGCCTTGGCTTGCCCATGCCATGGCCCATGCCCAACTCCCGTTACCCACGGTTGCCCACGGGGTTGCCCACATATGCCTGCGCCCGTTGCCACGGGTTGCCCATGCACAGGTAATGTTTGCAAGGCCCATGCCTATGGCATGCCCATGGCCGTTGCCTTGGCTTACCCATGCCATGGCCCATGCCCAACTCCCATTGCCCACGGGGTCGCTCACGTATTCCCACGCACGTTGCCATGGGTTGCCCATGCACAGGCAATGCTTGCACGGCCTAAGCTCACGGCTGCCCACGGCCATCGCTTTGTCTAGGCCACACCATGGCCCATGCCCAACTCCTGTTGCCCATGGTTCTTCACGGTCACCCACATATGCCCACGCCTATTGCCACGAGTTGCCCATGCACATGCAATGCTTACACGGCCCATGCCTACGGCTTGCACACGGCTGTTGCCTTGGCTTGCTCATGTTCATGCCCAACTCCCATTGCCCACAGTTGCCCACGGGGTCACCCACGTATGCCCACGCCCATTGCTACAGGTTGCCCATGCACAGGCAACACTTGCACGACCCATGCCCACGGCTTGCCCATGGCAGTTGCCTTGGCTTACCCATGCCATGGCCCATGACCAACTCCAATTGCCCACAGTTGCCCATGGGGTCGCCCACGTAGGCCCACGCATGTTGCCACAGGTTGCCCATGCCCGTTGCCACGGGTTGCCCATGCACAAGTCATACTTGCACGGCCCATGCCCACGGCTTGCTCATGGTCGTTGCATTGGCTTGCCCATGCCATGGCCCACGCCCATTTCCACGGGTTGCCCAAGCGCAGGCCATGCTTGCACGGCCCATGCCCACGGCTTGCCCACGACTGTTGCCTTGGCTTGCCCATGCCATGGCCCATGCCCAACTTCCATTGCCCATGGTTCTCCACGGTCGCCCACGTATGCCCACGCCCATTTCCACGAGTTGCCTATGCACATGCAATGCTTACATGGCCCATGCCCACGGCTTGCCCACGGCTGTTGCCTTGGCTTGCTCATGCTATGGCCCATGCCCAATTCCCATTGCCCACAGTTGCCCATGGGGTCACCCACGTATGCCCATGCCCATTGCCACGAGTTGCCCATGCACATGCAACACTTGCACGACCCATGCCCACGGCTTGCCCATGGCCGTTGCCTTGGCTTGCCCATGCCATGGCCCATGCCCAACTTCCGTTGCCCATGGTTCTCCACGGTCGCCCACGTATGCCCATGCCCGTTTCCACGAGTTGTCCATGCACATGCAATGCTTACACGGCCCATGCCCACGGCTTGTCCTTGGCTGTTGTCTTGGCCCATGCCCAACTCCCATTGCCCACAGTTGCCACGGGGTCATCCCGTATGCCCACGCCCATTACCACGGGTTACCCATGCACAGACAACACTTGCACGACCCATGCCCAAGGGTTGCCCATGGCCGTTGCCTTGGCTTACCCATGCCATGGCCCATGTCCAACTCCCGTTACCCATGGTTACCCATGGGGTCACCCACATAGGCCCACGCACGTTGCCATGGGTTGCCCATGCCCGTTGCCACGGGTTGCACATGCACAAGTCATACTTGCACGGCCCATGCTCACGGCTTGCTCATGGCCGTTGCATTAGCTTGCCCATGCCATGGCCCATGCCCAACTCCCATTGCCCTCGGTTGCCTATGTATGCCCACGCACGTTGCCATGGGTTGCCGACGCACAGGTCATGCTTGCACGGCCCATGTCCACGGCTTGCCAACGTTTATTTCCTTGGCTTGCCCATGCCATGGCCCATGCCCAACTCCCGTTGCCCACAGTTGCCCACGGCAGTCGCCCATTTATGCCCACGCCCATTTCCACGTGTTGCCCAAGCACAGGCCATGCTTGCACGGCCCATGCCCACGGCTTGCCCACGACTGTTGCTTTGGCTTGCCCATACCATGGCCCATGCCAACTCCCGTTGCCCATGGTTGCCCACGGGGTCACCCACGTATGCCCACGCCCGTTGACACAGGTTGTCAATGCGCAAGCAATGCTTGCACGGCCCATGCCCACAAATTGCCCATGGCCATTGCCTTGGCTTACCCATGCCATGGACCATGCCCAACTCCCGTTACCCACGGGGTCGCCCACGTATGCCCATGCCATGGCCCATGTCCAACTCCCGTTGCCACGGGTTGCCCATCCATAGACAATGCTTGCACGGCCCATGCCCATGGCTTATCCTGGCTGTTGCCTTGGCTTGCCCATACCATGGCCCATGTCCAACTCCCATTGCCCACGGTTGCCCACGGGGTTGCCCATGTATGCCCACGTCCATTGCCATGGTTTGCCCATGCTCGTTGCCACAGATTGCCCATGCATAGGCCATGCTTGCACGGTCCATGCCCACGGCTTGTCCACGACCGTTGCCTTGGCTTGCCCATGCCATGGCCCATGCCTAACTCTCTTTGGGCACGGTTGCCCACGACAATCGCCCACGTATGCCCACGCCCGTTGCCACGGGTTGCCCATGCACAAGTTATGCTTGCACGGCCAATGCCCACAGCTTGCCCACGGCCGTTGCCATGGCTTGCCCATGCCATGGCCCATGCCCAACTCTCATTGCCCACGGTTGCGCACGGGGTCGCCCACATATGCCCATGCCCGTTGCCACGGGATGCCCATGCATAGGCAATGCTTACACGGCCCATGCCCACGGCTTGCCCATGGCCGTTGCCTTTGCTTGCCCATGACATGGCCCATGCCCAACTCCCGTTGCCCACGGTTGCCCATGGTGGTCGCCAACGAATGCCCACGCTCATTGCCACGTGTTGCCCATGCACATGCCATGCTTGCACGGCCCACTTGCACGGCTTGCCCACGGCCGTTGCCTTGGCTTGCCCATGCCATGGCCCATGCCCAACTCCTGTTGTCTATGGTTGCCCATGGGGTCGCCCACGTATGCCCATGCCCATTGCCACGGGTTACCCATGCACAGGCATTTCTTGCACAGCCCATGCCAACGGCTTGCCCAAGGCCGTTGCCTTGGCTTGCCCATGTCATTTCCCATGCCCAACTCCTGTTGCCACGGTTGCCCACAGGATCGCCCACGTATGCCTATGCCCATTGCCACGGGTTGCCCATGCACAGGCAATGCTTGCACGGCCCATACACACGGCTTGCCCGCGGCCGTTGCCTTGGCTCGCCCATGCCATGGCCCATGCCCAACTCCTATTGCCCACGGTTGCCCACAGGGTCGCCCACGTATGCCCACGCCTGTTGCCACGGGTTGCCCATTCATAGGTAATGCTTGCACGGACCATGCCCATGGCTTGCCCACGGCTATTGCCTTGGCTTGCCGATGCCATGGCCCATGCCCAACTCCCATTGCCCACGGGGTCGCCCACGTTTGCCCACTCCCATTGCCACGGGTTGCCCATGCACAGAAAATGCTTACACT
The DNA here is from genome assembly GCA_023678885.1 of Pogostemon cablin. NCBI lineage: Eukaryota > Viridiplantae > Streptophyta > Magnoliopsida > Lamiales > Lamiaceae > Pogostemon > Pogostemon cablin. Next base: position 47,164,928 of record CM042955.1, read on the forward strand.
GCCCATGCCCACGGCTTGCCCACGGTCGTTGCCTTAGGTTGCCAATGCCATGGCCCATGCCCAACTCCCGTTGTCCACGGTTGCCCATTGCGGTCGGCAACGTATGCCCTTGCTCGCTGCCATGGGTTGCCCATGCACAAGTCATGGTTGCACGGCCCATGCCCATGGCTTGCCAATGGCCGTTGTCTTGGCTTGCCCATGCCATGGCCCATGCCAAACTCCCGTTGCCCACGGTTGCCCATGGGGTCGCCCACGTATGCCCACGCCCATTGCCATGGGTTATCCATGCACAGGCAATGCTTGCACGGACCATGCCCATGGCTTGCCCAGGGCCGTTGCCTTGGCTTGCCAATGCCATGGCCCATGTCCAACTCCTATTGCCCGCGGTTGACCACAGGGTCGCCCATGTATGAAAACGCCCGTTACCGCGGGTTGCCCATGTACAGGCAATGCTGCACGGCCCAAGCCCACGGCTTGCCCACGGCCGTTGCCTTGGCTTGCCGATGACATGGCCTATGCCCAACTCCCGTTGCCCACGGGGTTGCCCACGTATGCCCATGCCCGTTGCCACGGGTTGCCCATGCACAGACAATGCTTGCACGGCCCGTGCCCACGGTTTGCCCACAACCGTTGCCTTGGCTTACCCATGCCATGGCCCATGCACAACTCCCGTTACCTACTGTTGCCCATGGGGTCACCCACGTATGCCCATGTCTGTTGCCAAGGGTTGCCCATGCACAGGCAATGCTTGCACAGTCCCATGCCCACGGCTTGCCCACGGCCATTGCCTTGGCTTGCCCATGCCATGGCTCATGCCCAACTCCCATTGCCCATGGTTGCCCATGAGGGTCACCCACGTATGCCCACGCGTGTTACCACCGGTTGCCCACGCCCGTTGCCACGGGTTGCCCATGCACAGGTCATGCTTGCACGGCCTATGCCCACGCCTTGCCCACGCCCGTTGCCTTGGCTTGCCCATGCCCAACTCCCGTTGCCCAAGGTTGCCCACGGTGGTTGCCCAGGTATGCCCAAGTACGTTGCCACGGGTTGCCCATGAACAAGCCATGCTTGCACGACCCATGCCCACGGCTTGCGCACGGCCGTTGCCTTGGCTTGCCCATGCCTTGGCCCATGCCTCACTCCCATTACCCACAGTTGCCCACGGGGTCGCCCATGTATGCCCATGCCTGTTGCCACGAGTTGCCCATGCACAGGCAATGCTTGTACAGCCCATGCATACGGCTTGCCCACGGCTGTTGCCTTGGCTTGACCATGCCATGACCCATGCCCAACTCCCGTTGCTCACGGGTTGCCCATGCACAGGCCATGCTTGCATGGCCCATGCCCCCACGGCTTGCCCAGGACCGTTGCCTAGGAGTGCCCATGCCATGGCCCATGACCACGGTTGCCCATGGCCGTTGCCTAGGATTACCCACGGGGGTTGCCATGCAAGGGCCAAAGCTTGCCCGTTCAAGGTCACGCTTGCCCACTTCCATTGGCTAGGATTGCCCACGGGGGTTGCCCACCCCCATTGCCTAGGATTGCCCACGGGGTTGCCAAGGGCTGGTTGCCCACGCCCGCTGAGCACGATTGCCCACAGGGGTTT
>CM042955.1:47169033-47224033 GCA_023678885.1 Pogostemon cablin
CTCACCCTCTATTCCAGGGGACTCGACCCCGGTCTGCCGCTGAGGACGCTTCTCCAGACTACAATTCGAATGGTGTGGCTGTTCGATTCTCAAGTTGGGCTATTCCCGGTTCTCTTGCCGTTACTAGAGGAATCCTTGTAACTATTTTTTCCTCCACTTATTGATATGCTTAAACTCAGCAGGTGATCCCGCCTGACCTGGGGTCATGGTCGAAGGTGATGTGCTTGCACGTGCCATTGGGTCTGATCGTGCATCCCAACACGGTGGTGTACGACAAAGTGCATTGAGGGTTCAACCACCACTTGTCGTGAGGTGCGTCGCCAGGGATCACATTAAGGCCGACTGCGCGGCACCGCGCACGGGGGACCACTTTCCACCCCCGCCACGCATTTGGACACGGGGAGAGGCGACGCGATGCGTGACACCCAGGCGGGCGTACCCTCGGCCTAGTGGCTTTGGGTGCAACTTGCGTTCAAAGACTCAATGGTTCACGGGATTCTCAAATTCACACCAAGTATCGCATTTCGCTACATTCTTCATCAATGCAAGAGCTAAGATAACTGTTGCCGAGAGTCGTTCAGACATTCGATGGGCGTTCTGATCCCCGAAGCGCCCTATGGATGGGGCGTTTGATAGGGGACGCTCGTGTTTGTATTCCTTGGCGTATCTCGTGCCCGAGTTTGTTAGGCCCAAATGGCTTGAGCGCCGTCGGGTCCAAGCACATGGCGTGAGGGTTAGCCGACGACGCAGAACCTGGGTGTTTCTGAACGTGTTCGCGGTGTGCTTTATAGTTTCGACAATGATCCTTCCGTAGGTTCACCTACATAAACCTCGTTATGACTTCTCCTTCCTCTAAATGATAAGGTTCAGTGGACTTCTCGCTATGTCGCGGGCGGCGAACCGCCCACGTCGCCTCGATTCGAACACTTCACCGGACCATTCAATCGGTAGGAGCAACGAGCGGCGTGTACAAAGGATAGGGACATAGTCAACGCAAGCCAATACTCGCGCTTACTAGGAATTCCTCGTTGAAGACCAACAATTGCAATGATCTATCCCCATCACGATGAAATTTCAAAGATTACCCAGGCCTGTCGGCCAAGGCTATAAACTCGTTGAATTCATCAGTGTAGCGCGCGTGCGGCCTAGAACATCTAAGGGCATCACAGACCTGTTATTGCCTCAAACTTCAGCGGCCTAAAAGGCCGTAGTACCTCTAAGAAGCTGGCCACGGAGGGATACCTCCGCATAGCTAGTTAGCAGGCTGAGGTCTCGTTCGTTAATGGAATTAACTAGACAAATCGCTCCACCAACTAAGAATAGCCATGCACCACCACCCATAGAATCAAGAAAGAGCTCTCAGTCTGTCAATCATTACTATGTCTGGACCTGGTAAGTTTCCCTGTGTTGAGTCAAATTAAGCCGCGGGCTCCACTCCTGGTGGTGCTCTTTCGTCAATTCCTTTAAGCTTCAGCCTTGCGACCATACTCCCCCCGGAACCCAAAGACTTTGATTTCTCATAAGGTGCCGGCAGAGTCCTTTAAGCAATATCTGCCGATCCCTTGTCGGCATCGTTTATGGTTGAGACTAGGACGGTATATGATCGTCTTCGAGCCTCCAACTTTCGTTCTTGATTAATGAAAACATCCTTGGCAAATGCTTTCATAGTTGTTCATCTTTCATAAATCCAAAAATTTCACCTCTGACTATGAAATACGAATGCCCCCGACTGTCCCTGTTAATCATTACTCCGATCCCGAAGGCCAACATAATAAAACTGAAATCCTATAATGTTATCCCATGATAATGTATCCAGAGTGTAGGCTTGCTTTGAGCACTCTAATTTCTTCAAAGTAATAGCGCCGGAGGCACGACTTGGCCAGTTAAGACCATGAGCGCATCACCGGCGAAAGGGACGAGACGTCCGGTGCACATCGGAAGGCGGACCGGCCGGCCCAACCCAAAGTCCAACTACAAGCTTTTTAACTGCAACAAATTAAAAATACGCTATTGGAACTGGAATTACCGCGGCTGCTGGCACCAGACTTGCCCTCCAATGAATCCTCGTTAAGGGATTTAGATTGTACTCATTCCAATTACTAGACTCAAAGAGCCCAGTATTGTTATTTATTGTCACTACCTCCCCGTGTTAGGATTGGGTAATTTGCATGCCTGCTGCCTTCCTTGGATGTGGTAGCTGTTTCTCAGGCTCTCTGATGAGTGTGTAAATTCACAAGTTTGGCACCATGTTTTGTGCTAGTTTTGGAGAATTTTGATGTGAAAATAGGTGGAAAACCTATATATATTGTGAATTAGCATGAATCAGGTGTTGGTGGAGCTATTTGAGTGGTTTTCATAGCAAAAATGGAGTGGAAGTGCCAAGAATCGAAGAGACGAAGTCGAGACCATGCGAACCGCCAAGAAAAGAGGTGGGTTCGACCTGTTGGAGGAGGGTTCGACCTCTCCAGCAGGTCGAACCAGTGTTGGAGAAGTGCAGGAAGTAGGTTCGACCACGACTCGAGGGGTTCGACCTGTTCATCAGGTCGAACCATGGTCGAACCAGTTTGTGAGAAGCTGGGTTCGACCACGACGTTGGGAGTTCGACCTGATGGTTGGCCGAACCAAGAGCAGAAATTGTCTAGTGATGAGGTCCGACCCGGGGTTCGACCAAGTCCTGAGAGGTTCGATTTGTTCAAGAGGTCGAACCAGTGCAGAATTCTTCCAGTAGCGGGGTTCGACTTGGGGTTCGACCTGTGACCAGTGGTTTGACCTGTTTTACGAGGTCGAACCTACATGCGGAAACTTACCATATCCGGATTTTTCGAGGCCAAAACGCGTGGGATCACTTGAAAAGCCCATTCCAAGCCCTAGAGACGTGATTACAAGTATAAAAGAAGGCTCATGAAGGCAAGAAAAGGAGAGAGCAATCACATCCAAGTACGAAGAGTTTAAGATCGTGAATCGTTAGAGGAGAGTAGGAGGGCTGAGACAGAGGTTCGGCTGGAGATTCAAGTAAGATCGGTCTATCTAACCATGATTGTTCCTAGATCAATCATGGGCTACAGCCACTTCGGTAGTTCTAGGGTTATGAAGGTTTCCTGAGTTGATTTGTATTTCATGTGTATACTCCGTACAACACTACTTGTGGTTTAGTTTATATAAGATTGCACATTTTTAATCCATACTCATAGTTGTTTTGTGCATCAATAATCGTTGTGTAGAGTTTGAATGCATAACATGGTTACTGGTTGAGTGCGTTCACTAATGAGCAGGGTTTATGGTTATAATTTTAAGTGAAGGGATTCTGAGGTTTTATTAGAACCGTCTTATATGAATATTTGCTATTTGAATTGAATTCGGGTTAACAAGTAGGATAAAGAGTATAGCTTTATAGTACCTAAAAAGGGAGATCAAATCGGGTTAGAGTACTAAGTGCACGGGAAATAATTGATTATGATAGTACCTAGAAAGGGAGGTAAAATATACGTCTTGCTCTGAGGATACTCACACGTGTCAAAAGCTTATCTATTTGTGTATATAGAATAGAATTGCATGGTCTAGCGATGCATCCATAAACCACAAGGCAGAGTCGGACATCGACACACGAAAGTATGAATTAACGAAAGAAACTGGATGGTCTGACGAACTACCTATCATCTTACTTGATCACAACTCACTTATCTTTTATTCTTGTTATTTTTACTTGTTCTTTCAATTATTAGTTGTTACTTAACACCAAAACTATTATATTTCCAAAATAATCGTAATCTACTAGAACGTAATTAATTGATATTTCACCGTCCCGTGGATTCGATATTTAACTTGGTCACCTTCGAAACTACAATTGATATCCTTCATACTTGGGGATTAAAATTGTGTGTTGAGAAAACGCTCATCACTCCCTCTCCGGAATCGAACCCTAATTCTCCGTCACCCGTCACCACCATTGTAGGCCACTATCCTACCATCGAAAGTTGATAGGGTAGAAATTTGAATGATGCATCGCCGGCACGAGGACCGTCCGATCCGTCAAGTTATCATGAATCAATGCAGCAACGAGCAGAGCTCGTGTCGACCTTTTATCTAATAAATGCATCCCTTCCAGAAGTCAGGGTTTGTAGCACGTATTAGCTCTAGAATTACTACGGTCATCTGAGTAGCAGGTACCATCAAACAAACTATAACTGATTTAATAAGCCATTCGCAGTTTCACAGTCTGAATTAGTTCATACTTACACATGTATGGCTTAATCTTTGAGACAAGCATATGATTACTGGCAGGATCAACATGGTAGCATTCTTCACCGATACCGGAACGGCATGATTCAGGCCGTGGGGGCACTTGGACCAAGGCACGCATGACGATCATTTGCAAGGAGCATTGAATTCTCTCTACATGGACAACGGAGGCACCGTGGTCTCATGGTCGCTCTGTGCTCCATAATTGAGAATTCGAGCATCATGTCGTGGCCCGACAAACCAAGCATCCTTAAGGGTGCTCAAATTGCGAGGCGACATGGGCCCTGACGTCCCCCCGCACTGCATTTCCAGATGGAGCAGCGGTGCAAGGTGGAAAATGACTGATTGTACGGACAATTGCCATCTCAATGGGAATTCAGCATGGGGAAACCATTTACGGCCGAGGCTAACGGCTATCGTGCCAACTATTGAGAAGGCTGTCGCGCAGTGCCTTCGCTGCCGTAGCAGGGACACGAGGCACGCGATCAAGCCCTTCACCACTCACAAACCATCACGTACGCAATGCTTGGGTGCGAATCTCATCGCCAAACCACCCCACGGAGAAACTGTGCAAGGAAGGCTAGACAAAGAATAAGAAACCCAAGCACGACCCACTGGATGCAAAGAAACACAAGCCAGGTTGGCCATCCGATCAGAATGGAACATATAGGGATGCTCAAATATTAAACCAGACAAGGGACGACCACATCGAGTGCTGGGGTACATCGGGGGATGCCCACATCGGGTGCGGGACAGGCTGGGGGATGCCCACGTCAGGGGATGCCCAAGTCAGGTGCTGCGGCACGATGGGGGACGCCTACATTGAGTGCTGGGATAGGCTGGGGGACGCCCACATTGGGTGCCAGGGCACGCTGGGGATGCCCACATCAGGTGCCGGGCACGCCGACCGGGGCACGCTGGTGGATGCCACGTGGGGTGCCCTGGGCACGCCCACATTGGTTGCGTGACAAGCAGGGGCACGCCCACGTCGGGGGATAGGCCGGGGCATGTGGGCATCAGGTGCCGAGGCAAGCCGGGGGCACACCCACGTTGGGTGTGGAACAGGCAGGGGCACGCCCATGTCGGGTGCAGGATAGGCCGGGCACGCCAGGGACACCCACATTGGGTGCCGGGGCAAGCTAGGGGAATCCTACGTGGGGTGCTGGGGAACGTCGGGGAAGCCCACGTGAGGTGATGGGGGCACGCCTACGTCGGGTGCAGGACAAGCAGGGGCACACCCACGTCGGGTGTAGGACAGGCAGGGGCATGCCCACGTCGTGTGTGGGATAGGCCGGGGCATGTGGGCATCAGGTGCCGAGGCAAGCCAGGGGCACGCTCACGTCGGGTTCGGGACAGGCAGGAGAACTCCAACATCGGGTGCCGGGGGCATGCCAGGGGACGCCCACGTCGGGGGACGCCTAAGTTGGGTGCTGGGGCACACCGGGGGATGCCTACGTCTAGTGCCGGGCTAGGCCGGGGAATGCCCACGTCGGGTGCCGGGGCACAGTGGGGGATGCCCACGTGGGTGTCAGGGCACGGCGGTGGACACCCACATGGGGTGTCGGGGCATGCCGAGGAATGCTCACGTGGGGTGCCGGGGCACGCCGGGGGACACCCACTTGGGGTGCCGGGGGCACGCCCACGGCGGATGCGTGACAGGCAGGGGCAAACCCACATCGGGTGTGGGACAGGTAGGGGCACGCCCACATCGGCTGTGGGACAGGCCAGGGCATGTGGGTGTCGGGTGCCGAAGCAAGCCGGGGGCACACCCACGTCGGGTGCGGGACAGGCAGGGGCACACCCACATCTGGTGCAGGGGGCACGCCCAAGTCGGGTGCGGGATAGGCCGGGGGATGCCCACGTAGGGTGCCGAGGCATGCCAGGGAATACCCTCGTCAGGTGCCGGGACATGTCGGGGGACGCCCACGTCAGGAGTAGGGCATGTCGGGGATGCCCACGTCAGTTGCGGGACAGGCATGGGGACGCCCACGTCGGGTGCTGGGACATGCAGGGGACGACCATGTCGAGTGTCTAGGCACATCCTGGGATGCCCACATCGGGTGCCAGGGCACGTGCATGTCGATGCAGGACAGGCCAGTGATGCACACGTCTGTGCCAAGCAGGCCGGGGGACAATCACGTCGGGTGTCGGTTCACACCCGGGGACGCCCATATTAGGTGCTGGGGCATGCCCATGTTGGGTGTGGGATAGGCCGGGGGACGCCTACGTCGGGTGCCAGGGCACGCCGCGGGATGCCCACGACGAGTGCTGGGGCACGCCGTGGGATGCCCACGTCGGGTTCTGGGGGCACGCCCACGTCAGGTGCGGGACAGGCCGGGGGACGCCCACATCAGGTTCCGGGACATGCTGGGGATGCCCACGTCAAGTGTTGGGGCACACCGCGGGATGCCCACGTCGGGTATTGGGTTCGGGACAGGCCAGGGGACGCCCACGTCAGGTGCCGGGGCACGCCGAGGGATACTGACGTCGGGTGGGAGGTAGGCCGGGGGACGCCCACGCCGGGTGCTAAGGCAGGCTAGGGGACGCCCACGTCGGGTGCTGAGGCACGCCGAGGGATGCCCATGTTGGGTGCCTGGGCTTGCCGGGAGACGCCTATGTCAGGTGCCGGGGCACGCTAGGCGATCCCCAAAGGTGCCGAGGCACGCTGGGGGACGCCCACGCCGGGTGCCAGGGCAAGCTGTGGGATGCCCACGCTGAGTGCTAGGGTAGGGCCGGGGAAAGCCCACATCGGTTTCCGGGGGACGCCCACGTCGGGTGCCGGGGCTCCGTGGAAATTCCCCACCGGAAGTCGGGGCACGCTGGGAAATCCCCACCGGAACTGTCGCCAGAAACTCGCCGGTGATTGCCAAAAAAGTGCCCGGCCAGAGACCCGAATGGGGCACAATCGTTGCCTATCCGTGGCTATGGTGCTTCGCAACCGTTGCCCATGTGTGCCTTGCCAGCCCCTTGACAGCACACCCCCTATATATGTTTTAGGAGGCGAAACCCAAGTAAAGGATTCATTGCGCATGCAAAAAATTTTGGAACCCTAGTTCCAAAAATCTCGCTCCTTAACTTCTTGCGCAAGATATCCTGCGACCGCCAGCGCCCCTCGCCCGCGACTTCAGTGTATATCGACAATCGACGATCGACGCTACCCGACCACTCCCAACATTGTCAGCGCCTCTCGTTGGCGACATCCATTTGATCTCACACCCCCCACGGCGGTGAAAGAGTGTTCTCTCTTGTTCATGTGATTCGACTAGATTAATTCTCATGGGGAAGAAATCTAGGTGTCGAACGCCCTCAAAAGTGTTGCCGGATATGTGTGTGAGTGAGGAGACGTTCAAATCGGTGAAGGATCGGGCTAAGGAGATTGAATGAAAAAAGACTTTGAAGGATGCGGTATTGGTGGGGAACCCGCAATTAGGAGATGGTACCGCCTTGGCTTGCTCGATTGTGGCGGATCGCATGGAGATGGAGGCGAAAATCACCGTTAGATCCATGGCCCTTGTCGTGGCCACCACGCTGGAGGCTCGCGGCTCTGACATTCCCACGCATGCCCTTGTGGATGCGGCCATGGTCGACTCGACCCCGGTGGTGCCATCGTGCGCAACCCAACCACCAAGCGGAAACCCTCGGCGAAGCGGCGGCGCAGCAGCACCCCAGGCACCAGGCATTGGCTGGACGTGGAGACCCCCTGCCTCTCCCTCTCGGCAGGTGGGCATGGAGCCTTGACAGGTTGACGACGTCTCTCGGTAGGGGCAGGAATTAGCAGAAGGATCTTGGCAGAGCACCGAGACTGCAGGCAGCACCGAGAATTCTCGATAGATGCAGGGCGCTACCTGCTAACGCAGCCCGGCACGCGCGTCCAGCTCCCCATCTCGGCATAGTGCACCAAGCGTGGGCGCCAGCACTGGGCGAGGCCCAGGTGACACAGGGCAGCACGGGGGTGAGGCGGCAGGCCCTCGGCAACACGGCGGGCAGCGCGACCAGCGTGCACGGTAAGGCGAATCGGGTGGAGGTTCCGCTCCCAAGGAACCGATTGACTATGACAAGTTTGTCAATAAGAATAACATGGAAATACACGTTGGTGGGACATTTTTCGGGGTGTTTCCTGGGTATGCAAGCCCTCCATGCCATCTGCCGAGCATGGGGCGTCAAGTATACCATTTTCATGCATCAGTCGGGGTGGATTATCTTTCGGCTTTTCTCGGAGAAGGACGTGCGGAAGGTGCTTGACAGTGCGCCCCACTCCATATAGGAATGTTATCTTATGCTCAAAAGGCTTCCACGAGACTTTCAATTTGATGACCAGGAAATCTCCCATGTCCCGGTGTGGATTTGGTTGCCTTCATTCCCTTTGGAGCTATGGTCGAAGAACCACATTAGTAAGGTGGCATCACTGGTTGGTAGACCCATCATGGTGGATGATATCTCTGTCAAGGCGGATAGAGTATCGTTTGTGTATGTGCGAGTGGATATGTATGTCTCGCAGGAGCTTCCGAGGGAGGTCACTTTACTACCGAGGGGCTAACTTTTCCCAAACCGTGTTGTACGAATGCCTCCCGGCGTATTTTACTAAGTGTAGGAAATTTGGTCACCTAGTTAGTGATGTTGATGATCTTACTAGGGGTGATAAGGGGGAGAAAGGGATGGACCAGCCTCCGAAGACCGCACGAGCTGATGACACGGTCGACGAGGAGGGATTCAAGCATGTTGGGGCTAGAAACACAAGGCCAAGGAAGAAGATGAATCGAAACGGGAAGAAAAAAGCCGCGAGTTTTAAGCTATCCCAAGCGCAAAAACAAAAGGTCATGTCAGGGAAATACCAAATCCTAGACGAACTTGATCTTGATGATTAGAGGATCAACAGAAGAGAGGGAAAACAACCCGCTCAAGTGAATACTAGGAAAACTTGGTCCTCGGAAACGGAGGAGGAGGATGAGGAGGTTGTAGGCCGCTTGGGGCGCTCCCTGCCTCCCACTCTCAACCATAGGCGGACGGCAATAGGAGAGGCACTGGAATCATCATCCAAGAGCCGCAGGGTACATGCAACGGACCAAGATGAGGCGGGGGCTCCTCTCCTAATGTTAGTCAATGAGGCGTCTAGCATGGAACGTACGAGGGCTTGCAGCCACTAGTGCGCAGCGAGCAGTCCGCAGGTTAGTTCGCAAGAATAAAGTATGCTTAGTGGGTTTTCTTGAAACTAAATTGTCTGTTGATAATGTGGTGGATATTGTGGGTAGGATAGTTTCTAGTTGGAATAGTGTTAATAATATTGATACTGTTGATGGGGATCGTATTGTGGTTGCGTGGGATTCCACTTTGATTGCTGTTAGCAATGTTGTGCTCCATGAGCAATGCATCTCTGTTTGGTTTACTGTTCGATTACTCAACAGGAGTTCCTCATCAGTGTTGTGTACGCCCATAATGGCGTAGTTGATAGGCGTAGGCTATGGTGTCATTTCTCTTCGGTTGTCCCCGCAGTTAACTCTCCCTAGATTCTCCTTGGAGACTTTAATATGTAAGGAAACCGGAAGAGCGATCCGAAATTATTCCATCTTATCGGAACTGGTACAGGGTGGATTTTGAGGAGTTTTGTGTTGATCGGGGGTTGGATGATGCTAAGTCCAAGGGATGCTTCTTCACCTGGACTAATGGCAAAGTATGGAGCCGTATTAATTGAGTATTGGTGAACTCGAACTTAGACATCACCTCGGGAGTAGTGGAGTCAGAGTTCCTGCCAATGGGGGCCACTTCGGATCACTGCCCTATCCTAGTTTCCGTGTTTCATACTGAGCACTTGAAGGGGAGACCGTTCAGGTATGTGAATATGTGGAAGACCAGCGAGGGGTTCCTGGATACTGTGCGAGAGGTATGGGACTCGCAAGTGTGGGGCACAGCTCAGTTTAGTGTTTGTCGTAGGTTGAAGTTACTCAAGCTTAAGCTACGTTAGCTTAGCAAGAGGGACTTCGGCCACACAACTGAGAGAGCAGAGAGGGCTAGAGCAGAGCTAGACAATTTGTAGCTGGAGAGCCATGCTGATCCTGGTAATGTTGAGAAATGGGACAGGGTTCGAGAGGCAGCGAAGAAGGTTGACTTCTTATGTCACGCAGAACATCTCTTCTTCTCTCAGCAGATTACTTGATCAGTCAGGACAAACCCACCAAATTCTTCTACAAGAAGATCAAGTCCAATAGTATGAGGAATATCATTCCCTCCATACATACGGATTTCGGGCATACTACCTCCCATGATGAAGTCGTTAGAGAGTTCCTCTCATTCTATAGAGACTTGTTGGGTACTGCGGAGGAGTGTGAGGAGATTGATGATAATGTGTTTGACTGGGGAGCCGTGTTGAGTGATGAATAGGCGTAGCAGCTCGTGGTGCCTATCACGGCCGAGGAAGTGAAGGGAGTAGTGTGGAGCATGAACGGGGATAAGGCCCTGGGTCCGGATGGGTACACGGCTGCTTTCTTTCGGGATGCGTGGGATGTGGTTGGGTCAGATGTTGTGGGGGCTGTCTAGGAATTCTTCCACTCCGGGCAGCTACTGCAGCAAATGAACGCCACGTTTATTACACTAATATCGAAGGGCAAGCATGATCCTACTGTCAGGGACTTCTGGCCGATTTTGTGTTGCAATGTGATCTACAAAATCATATCTCGTATCATTGTGACACGAATGACGGACCTGATGGAGGACTTGGTGGCAGAGAATCACTTTGGTTTTGTTAAGAATCGTAGAATGAGGGACTGTGTGATTCTAGCTCAGGAGATTGTGAAGAATTATGGATGGGCTAGGAATCGTCAGTACAGGAGAATGGCGATCAAAGTGGATATCAAGAAGGCATATTATTCGGTGGATTGGGAGTTTCTACGTGGAGTGCTTACAGGTTTGAGATTTCCTCAACGTATGATAGGGTGGATCATAGAATGTGTCACCACCACCTCATTATCCATCCTTATTAACGGCGCACCTGAGGGATATTTCGATGGTAAGAGAGGCTTGCGTCAGGTGATCCTTTGTCGTCCTTATTGTTTATTTTGTGCATGGATTACTTCTCCCGCCTCTTTAGGAGAATGACCGTGACGGACAACTATAAGTACCACTCTAGACATTATGCGAAGGTTGGACGACTTGATTATCTTTGCTTATGGCAACCGCTCTTCTGCAAAGGTGGTAGCCAAGGCGCTTAATCTATTTGCTCGAATGTCAGGTTTGGAGGTTAACGCGGACAAGTCTCACTTGTTCATGGCAGGAGTTCAGGAGGATGGGGAGCAGGCTATCCATGAGGTGCGGTCTTTTCAGGAAGGCACCTTTCCTGTATGTTATTTGGGAGTTTCGCTACAGGGAAATAAGCTCAGGTACTCAGTGTTTGAGCCGCTCATCACGCAGGTTACTAATTTGATCAGGGGGTAGTCCACTCATCTGCTCTCGTATGCAGGCTGATTGGAACTTATTAGATCGGCTGTGTACGGATTGATGAATTTCTGGATGGCGATGGTAAAGATCCCCAATGGAGTTGTGGACAGAATTGAGAGGATGATACGAAAATTCCTTTGGGGAACCACAAGGGGTGCAGATCGTTGGGAGGAGGTCATTCTACCTAAGGAACAGAGCGTCCTGGGACTTAGGGGACTCGACCTCCTGAATGATGTAGCCCTTTGTGGCGTGCTGTGGGATATGCATCAGGAGAAGAGATCGATGTGGATCAAATGGATTAATGCCATTTATCTGCAGTCTTCTTCGTGTTGGGATGTTGAGGTGAATTACAACGCCTCAATTATGTGGAAGGATATCCTCCGTGCGAGGGATAGGGTTAGAGCACGGATTGGTGGGGACATGGTTTCCACTTTGGGTTTGTGTTCGGAGATGGGAAGGCTTCATGTAGGTAAGTTGTATTGGCTCATTTCTGATTCTATGCCAGTGCAACCTATTTACAGGAAGTTTTGGAGTCCATGGGTTTCTCAGAAGCATGCGTTCAGAACATGGCTCGCTGTGAGGAACGGTCAGATTACCATGGAAAGATGGAGACACTACGAAGGCCCGATTGAGTGCGTATTGTGCGTAGGGACTCCCGAATCGAGAGATAACCTTTTCTTTGGGTATCCGTTCACGAGGTATGTATGGAACCAGGTTAGGCATGAAGTGGAGTGGAGGAGACAGGTTACCACATTGAAGGTCGGTTTTAAGTCGCTCAGCAAGGACCGACGAGTGCATATTCGTGATAGGAGGAGGTGGACGCTTGCTTTCTATGGAAGCGTCTTCCTCATATGGAAGGCTCGAAATGAAGCACTCTTCGAGGGTGCCCGACCTTCTACGGATGGCTTGATTAATTCTATACTTATGCATGTAATTAGATTCGAGTATTTGTTATCTAGATAGGCGTTGTTTTTTCTTTGGTCGCTCCACAGTGGAGTTGTAATTATATGTACTTGTGACTCTGGCATCGGCCTATCATTTTTGAATAATTAGCATATCGTTCAGAGACAAAATCCAGGTGAGAGAGAGAGAAGCAGTCATTGCGCGTGCAAAAATTTTAGAACTCTAATTCCAAAATTTTGTTCCTTAGCTTCTTGTGCAAGTTACCCTGCAGCTGCCGGTGCCTCTCGCCCACGGCCTCGGTGAATAATGTCTGTCAATGAACGATGCTGCTCGACCACTCCCATTATTGCCGGTGCCTCTCACTGACGACATCCGATTGATCTCACCACCCCCCACGGCGGTGAAAGAGTTTTCTCTCTTGTTCATGTGACCCGACTAGATTGATTCTCTTATGGGGAAGAAATCTAGGAGTCGAACACCCTCAAAAGCATTGCCAGATATGCGTGTGAGTGAGAAGACATTCAAATCGGTGAAGGATCGGGCTAAGGAGATCGAATAGAAAAAGACCTTTAAGGATGGGGTATTGGCGAAGAACCCGCAATTGGGCTATGGTGCCGCCTTGGCGCGCTCTATTGTGGCGGACTGCATGGAGATGGAGGTAGAAATCACTGTTGGATCCATGGCCCTTGTCATGGCCAACACGTCGGAGGCTCGCGGCCCCGACAGTCCCACGCAAGGCCTCGTGGATGCGGCCATGGACGACTCAACCCTGGTGGTGCCCATCATGCGTAACCCAACCACCAAGTGGAAGCCCTCGGAGGAAAGGCAGCGCAGTACCACGCCAGGCACTGGCGTCGGCTTGATGTGGAGACCTCCCTACCTCTCCCTCTCAGCAGGTGACCGAGAGTCTCGGCAAGTAGGCAACGTCCCTCGGCAGAGTCAGGATGGAGCGGCAGGGTCTCGGCAGGGCACCGAGACTATAAGCAATGCCGAGAACTCTCAGCAGGCGCAGGGCGCTACCCGCCAGCGTAGCCCGGCACGCGCATCCAGCTCCCCATCTCCACAGAGTGCGCCGAGAATGGGCGCCAGCTGGGCGAGGCCCAGGCGACACAGGGCAGCGTGGGGGTGAGGCGGAAGGCCCTCGGCAGCAAGGCGGATAGCGTGGTCAACGTGCGCGGCAGGGCGAATCGGCTGGAAGTTCCACTCCCAAGGAACCAGTTGACTACGACAAGTTTGTCAACAAAAGTAATATTGATCTGGGCAGGAAGCTAGAATACATTGCGCCATGCGATGGAGTGGCCTATCTTGATCCGAAGGATGATTCTGATGCTTGGAAGTACACATTGGTGGGGTATTTCTTGGGACGGTTACCAGGTATGCAGGCCCTCCAAGCCATCTGCCGGGCATGGGACGTCAAGTATACCATCGTCATGCATCAGTCGGGGTGGATTATCTTCCGGCTTTGCTCGGATGAGGACGTGCGGAAGGTGCTAGACAGTGCGCCCCACTCCATATGGGAACGTTATCTTATGTTGGAAAGGCTGCCATGAGCCTTTCAATTTGATGACCGGGAAATCTCCCATGTACTGGTCTGGATTCCGTTGCCTTCGTTCCCATTGGAGCTATGGTCGAAGAACACAATTAGTAAGGTGGCTTCACTAGTTAGTAGACCTATCATGGTGGATGATACTTCTATAAAGGTGAACAGGGTATCGTTTGTGCATGTGCGAGTGGATATTGACGTCTCGCAGGAGCTCCCGAGGGAGGTCACTTTCAACTACCGAGGGGCCAACTTTTCCCAAACTGTGTTGTACGAACGACTCCCGACATATTATACTAAATGCAAGAAATTTGGCCACTTACTTAGTGATTGTGACGATCTTGCTAGGGATGATAAAGGGGAGAAAGGGATGGACCAGCCTCCGGAGACTGCACGAGCTGATGACACAGTTCACGAGGAGGGATTCCAGCACGTTGGGGCTAGGAACACGAGGCCAAGGAAGAAAAGGAATCGTAATGGGAAGAAAAAGGCCGCGGGTCCTAACCTATCCCAAGTGCAGAAACAGAGGGTCATGTCAGGGAAATACCAAATCCTAGATGACCTTGATCCTGACGATTGGAGGATCAATAGACGAGAGGGGAAACAGTCCGCTCAAGTGAATACTAGGAAGACTTGGGCTTCCAAAATGGAGGAGGAGGACGAGGAGGCTGTAGAACGCTTGGGGCGCTCCCGGCCTCCCACTCTCACCCACAGGGTGGATGGCACTAGGAGAGGCACTAGAATCATCATCCAGGAGCCGCAGGGCTTAGGCAATGGACCAGGACGAGGCAGGGGCTTCTCCCCCAAAGTTCGTCAATGAGGTGTCTAGCATGGAACTTACGAGGGCTTGCAGCCACTCGTGTGCAGCGAGCAGCCCGAAGGTTAGTTTGCAAGAATAAAGTATGCTTAATTGGTTTTCTTGAAACTAGATTGTCTATTGATAATGTGATGGATATTGTGGGTAGAATTGTTCCTAGTTGGAATAGTGTGAATAATTTTGATACTGTTGATGGGGATCGTATTGTGGTTGCGTGGGATTCCATTTTGATTGCTGTTAGTAATGTTGTGCTCCATGAGCAATGTATCTCTGGTTTGGTTCGCTATTTGATTTTTCAGCAGGAGTTCCTCATCAGTGTTGTGTACGCCCATAATGGTGTAGTTGATAGGCGCAGGTTATGGTGTCATCTCTCCTCAGTTCTCCCTGCAGTTAACTCTCCCTGGATGCTCCTTGGAGACTTTAATTGTGTTAGGAAACTGAAAGAGCGATCAGAAATTGTTCTGTCTCATCAGAACTGTGCACGGTGGATTTTGAGAAGTTTTGTATTGATCGATGGTTGGATGATGCTAAGTCCAAGGGGTGCTTTTTCACCTGGATGAATGGCAAAGTATGGAGCCATATTGATCGGGTATTGGTGAACTCGAGCTGGGACATTACCTCGGGAGTAGTGGAGTTAGAGTTCTTGCCCATGGGGGCCAATTCAGATCACTGCCCTATCCTAGTTTCTGTATTTCATGCTGAGTACTCGAATGGGAGAACGTTCAGGTATGTGAATATGTGGAAGACCAGCCAGGGATTCCTGGATACTGTGCAAGAGGTGTGGGACTCGCAACTGTGGGGTACGGCTCAGTTCAGTGTTTGTCGTAGGTTGAAGTTACTTAAGCCAAAGCTACGTCAGCTTGGCAAGAGGGACTTCGGCCACATAGCCGAGAGAGCAGAGAGGGCTAGAGCGGAGCTAGATAGTTTGCAGCTGGAGAGCCATGCTGATCCTGGTAATGTTGAGAAATGGGACAGAGTTCGGGAGGCAGCGAAGAAGGTCGGCTTCTTGTGTCACGCCAATCAGTCAGGACAAACCCATGAAATTCTTCTACAAGAAGATCAAGTCCAATAGTGTGAGGAATATCATCCCCTCCATACGTACCGAATCCAGGCATACTACCTCCCGTGATGAAGTTGTTGGAGAGTTCCTCTCATTCTACAGAGACTTGTTAGGTACTGCGGGGGAGTGTGAGGAGATAGATGACAGTGTATTTGAATGGGGAGCCATGTTGAGTGATGAACTAGTGCAGTAGCTCGTGCTGCATATCACGGCCGAAGAAGTGAAAGGAGTAGTTTGGAGCATGAATGGGGATAAGGCACCCGGGTCGGATGTCGTGGGGGCTATCCAGGAATTCTAACACTCTAGGCAGCTACTGCGGCCGATGAACGCCACATTTATTACACTAATCTCGAAGGGTAAGCATGATCCTATTGCCAGGGACTTCTGCCCAATTTCGTGTTGCAATGTGATCTACAAAATCATATCCCGTATCATTGTGACACGAATGACGGACCTGATAGAGGACTTGGTGGCGGAGAATCATTTCGGTTTTGTTAAGAATCGAAGAATGAGGGACTATGTGATGCTGGCCCAGGAGATAGTGAAGAATTATGGGTGGGCTAGGCATCGTCAGTACAGGAGAATGGCGATCAAAGTTGATATTAAGAAAGCGTATGATTTGGTGGATTGGGGGTTTCTGCGTGGAGTGCTTACAGGTTTGAAATTTCCCCTGCTTATGATAGGGTGGATCATGGAATGTGTCACCACTGTTGGATTGTATACTAAAATTCTAGCTTTAGTATGAACAATGTCATAACAATATTTGAATTGAGAATCATTGATCAAATGATTGCATCTTATAATTTATTTATATGCATGATGCAATAGTCCACTTACTTTATACTGTAGATAATATGTTGTGCGACAACACGCAGAAGATCATATTATCGGTTTCCTTATAAAGTATAAACAGATGCTCACAACTGAGATAGACGGGGACTCTCTATCGGTATGGTTGTAGTGTGGTTTGGTATTAGCTTGTCTTGGCTATAGAATCACATTAGTGCACTTGTGTGTATTGAGCAGGATCTCCTAAGATCGTTCTTCTTATACTGACTATATAGTAGAACTTGATCTCTGCTATTATGAAAGTTCGTGCTCTTAATCCCTATACAATAACCTCGACACGTAGGGCAGTATGTATTTCTTTGATTCATCAATGGGTGAGATTTATAAGTATTAAATCAACAAACTCGGTGAGTTGGGAAGTAGTGCTGTATCTATGGTGTTCTGTTGATTGTAGAAGGAATCCATGTCCGTCATAGGTTGATGATGTCCCCTTGAGGAGCTCATAAGGTTTATCATGTAAATCTTGCAAGTGGATTAATTTCCGGCATGATAATAAGGTTGAGTGGTACTACTCTCGGATGAGATATTAATTAATTTGAGTTGTCAGTAACTTAATTAATTAATGGACATTGAATATCTTAAACATGGGGAGACTATCGGGCTTATAATAAGAAGGAGCCCAGAATATAATTTTGGGATTGGACGGGTAGTGCAGTAATAATATTTTAGTGGACTATATTATTATTATTGGATTTAATTAAAAGCTTTGGGCTAAGCTTGGTTAATTAAATTCAATTGAGGCCCAGCCCAATTTCTCCTCCTGGTCCCTACTGTAGCCCAATATATAAGTGAACTCAGCTTCCTGGAACCCTCAGATAATTCCTGCGCCTCTTTTGGTGAGAGAAGGGAAAAGAAGCAGATTGAGAGTCCTGCAGACTGTTGCCCACACAACAACAGGATCACACTTGGGACATACAGTAGAAGATCAGAGGTAGTTCTCTGCAGTTCATCCTCTACACCAACCCAGAAGTATGGTAAACGATTTTATTGCTTCCGCTGATTTGTTTAACTATTTATCCTAACGATCACGTTGATCCGCACGATCCAATTGCCAACAATTGGTATCAGAGCGTTGGTTTCGTGGTAAAACGTGACACATTAAGGGGTTTATGTGCTATTTGTGTTTCTGGATAGATTAATAGCATGTTTGAATGGGATAATTTGATTATGTGATATAATCTGATATTAATCTCATGGGTTTTATAATGTTATTGTTATTCACCAGAAATTATCCAATTTGGTAAATGGTATGTGTGATTGCTGCTAATTGTTTATTGCTATTCAAATCATAAAATCTCCCTGCTATCACACTGGATACATCTATTATGCACACACACGCCCTGTACGACGGTGAGTCAGAAATCCAGCGGCGCGTGTTGATTATGACTGCGATCGATGGTGAACGACTGAACGATGCGCGATCGGGTTATGGTGGCGGGTGGTGGCAACTGAGGGAGCAGGCGCTGGGGTCGGCCGATCTGTTGTATGACGGAAGGTCGGTGGCGATGCTGGTGTGGGCAGCAACCACGGCAGCGACTTCACGGCGAAGGTGGTTCTTGGCGATGCGTCGGCGCGTCCTGGGAATCACGGACTGAAGGCGGCAGTGCGTCGGAGCAGATCGGTGCTGATACGGCGACAGAGTCTGGTGTACGATGGGCTGAAGGCGCGGCTTCACGTGTGATCCATCGATGCGGAACCAGGCGAGGTCGACGATGTGAGGTAGCTGGCGCGACGTTGAGGCGTCGAACCTGGACAGCTTGCTTCCGGGCGGCGGCGGAAGTGCGAAGCGACGTTCCAGGCAAGTCGTCGACGGCTTGCTAGTCCTGCTACTTCCGGAACCATTGTCCGTTACGGGCACGACGAAGCTGGAAGGTACAGTTGTTGCCGGCGACGCATGTATGACTGGCGGGTCATTTCTGGGTGAGCTGACGGCGGGGTGACACCGGTGATTGCTGGCGGTGATGGGCTGATGGCGTCGTTCCGGTGGGCTGATGGAGGCGCCGGCAGCGGCAGCGGCGGCGCCGTGTGATACATTGTTGTGTGGTTTTCGTCTGCGGCTGGGAGACATTCTAGGGCAGCACATTGATTTCTTGTTCAGGGCCCAATTTTAATAGAATATGTTGTTGGGCTTTTGGGCTCTTATTCTATTTTCTTTGGTTCTGGGCTGCCTTGATGTTGCATTTGGGCCAGTTGGGCCATTTTTTATTGAGGTGGCAATGGGCCTGGGGTTTGGGATGTCTAGCTGGGCTCTATTTTGGGCAGTTGGGCCTATAATTTTAATTATGGTTTTGGGCTGTAGTTACATGGCCCAATTTTAGTTAAATGGCAATGGGCTGCTGGGCCAATCCTTGGTTTTAATTAATTGTGGGTAATGGACCAAGCATAATTAATTAATTATATTAATGGACTAATTGTGCTAGTGGGCTTGGTGGACTTAATTTGATTTTGGGCTAAGATTATGGGCCATGGATAATGGGCTTGATTAATTATTTAATCTGCTGCTCATTTTGTGCTAATTTGTTGCTCTTGGGCCCAAATTAATTGATCCACTATTTATACAATTAATTATGATATATGACTGAGTTAATTGTTTTAACTTGACAATTAATTGTTATATATGAAAGGCATGATCTATGTGATTTATTTATTTAAATTGCTGTTAATAGAAGCATGTCTTAGTTGTATATTTTATTCTGGAATATTATATGCATGTTAAAAAACCCTCGGTAATTAAATAACTATGTGGGAGAGGGAATTGGTAATAAATTCCCGCGGCCTCCATTATTGGTTTGTTAGCAATGTGAATAGACTTGCGCGTCGGCATTAGAGCCTTCCTCCCCATCGGATGAGTGTATTCATGGATTGCTGGAACAGACTTCATTAAATAATTACGTTTGTAATGTGATGCATATGGACTTGCGCGTTGGCTTAGACCTTCCTCCCTATCGGATGAGTTTATATGCGGTTCACTGGTACAAACTTGTAATTGATGACTGTAGGAAGTTATCCGAGCGCGTGTGTACTTCTCCATCTGTAAGGTACACAAGCTTGGGCCGCGGACTTGGGGTCAAATAATGGTGTACACTTAGATGTAAATAATAAGTATCCTCCCCATCGGAGTCACTGCTTTTATTTGCATGGCTAAAGAGGAACCGACTATTAATTATTTTGTCTTAAAGTGAAGTTGACAAATGAAATTAATGGGTAAAACCTTCTCTTGTAAATGTTCGGGTTTGTAAACGTCCACACTATCGTGGCTTGCAGACTCACGGTGCTTGAGATGTCGGTGAATTTTATTTTATATTGTTTTGAGGGAATCGATATAAAAGAATAAAATTCAAAGATTTGATCGGAATATTTATTTGTGATTCTCTGTATTTCGAATGATTTTATTTCACTAATTATTAACTAAAAGACATTATATTTACTTGTCCAAATTAGATGATTAGAAAGAATCTTGGTTTTGAAAATTACTGCTTAAGAAAATACATGTGTATTCTCACAAAGGACGTCTCATGATGCCTATTAAAGTCTCTAGTGAAGAGATGAGAGGTTTATAGAAATATGATGGTCTCATGTAACTCTTCGGATACTAGAGTAAATTGAAAGGCAGAAGATCATGGTTGAATTGATGAATGAATTGGAAAAGCTTGGAATAGAAATTGAAAGGGAAACCTAAATCAATTTATTCTTCGCAATTTGCCTGGATGTTTTGAGTAAGTTCTACCTGAAATACGAGAAGTTGTATATGGTGGGAAACTTCTAACAAAACATGTGGCAAAAGAAAGCCATTTTTCATCATGGTGTGAACAAGTTTAATATCTTATTTACTAATGGTTTAAACATGATTAGTGATGGCATCTACTGACACGAAGTATGTAGATACTGGAATCACTAAATGTTTATCACTGAGTAAGAATAAGTTTTTTAATAACATGGGTAAAACTACAAAAGTAGTGGCTATTGCAATGGGAGTTGTTTATTTATCTCATGATAAGAATAAACGATTGATTATGAGAAATTATCTTTACGTACGTTTCATAGAAAGAATTTAATTTCGGTTTCTATGCATTAACGGATGGAGACTTCATTTCATTTAAATGACATGGTCATAGTAATGAGGAATGAGGCTATAATCCGTTAAAGTACGTTGGTGGATAAAAAGTATACTCTTGAATCATGTACATCCCACAGATGCAATAAATAGTAATTAAATAATGCATCTTCTAATATGAGTAAGAGAAAGGAACCTTCGGAGATGAACTAAACGTACATTTGGCGTCTAAGACTAATTCATTTTATTTGAGTAGGATTCAAAAGTTGATAGCCGATAGACCGTAAGGTTTATCTGATGTGGAAACTATCGGACTTACGAGTCTTGCTTAGAAGTAAAAATGATTAAATGCCTTTTCAAGGCTGTGGGGTGTAGAGCCAAAGATATATATGTTGGAATTAGTTCATTCTGATTCAAGCGAACCTAACAATATCCAGGCGAGAGGTGGTTATGAATATTCAAAGATTATTCTGGGAACCAATATATTTATTTGATGCACTGCATGTCTAAGTTCTTGGATTAATTCAAGAATTGTAAGGCTGGTACAGTGAGCGTCATGGAAAATATATCATATCATTACGATTCAATCGTGATGATGAAGACCTCTTAGGATAGTTAGGAACTAATAATCAGAAGTTGAGATTAAATCTCAAGTTGACTACACCGGGCATGCCCCAGCTGAATGGTGTGGTGAGTAGAAGGGATAAGGCTCTTATGGTTATGATTAGATAGATGATGAATTATTTGGAATAATTAAATTCATTTTATGGATATACCCTAGATACAGTAATTCGTGAAACATTTGTCTGTATATGGGATATCCTAGAAAAATGGAGAGTGATTTATTTAGTCCAAAAGATCGAAGGGTGATTGTCAACACAAACACTAGATTTTTTGGAAAAGGACTATGTAATAAATCACAAGCCCATGTATAAGTTGTTCTAAAGGAAGTGAGAGGAAAACACTAAGTATAAGTACCAAGTGTACAAGAGGATATACCACAAGGTAAACTGCAACGCGTGTCACGTCTGATACACAATTACATGTAGTGCCTTGTCGTAGTGGGAGGGTTGTGTGACAACTCATAAATATATGTTTGGGAGAGTCGTGAGACTTGATCCCTAGTGAACATGGTATTATCCCACGGATACGACATAGCTCTACAAGATTAAAATGCAGAATCTTAGTAAGTTGCAATGTACGTTGAAATAGAATCTACGGATTCTATATTAAGTCTGGGAACTTGTATGACCACTAAATGGTGTAAAAACCATTGCAAGTGATCATAGGAAATAAAAGAGGATCATACGGAAAGGTGAAAATCTTGGAAGCAAAGCTTGTTGCGAAAAGATGTACTCAGAAAGAAATGGTTCGATTATGAGGGAACATATTCGCTGGTAGCTATGCTTAAATTGATCTGGATTCTTTTATTTATTGCTGCTCATATTAAATTATGAGGGACAGCAAATAGATGTCAAGACAGCTTTCCTGATTGGAAGTCTTGAGGAAAACATCTATGTGAAGCAACCAGAGTAATTCATTGCAAAGTACTAATAGCATTTTGATAGTAAGCTTAAAAGTGTCCAGCGATGGACTAAAGCAAGTTTTAAGATCGTGGAGCATCTGTTTTGATTAGATAATCCAGTGGCATGGATTTAAATCAATGAGCGGATGAGTCTTGTGTGTTGTAAAGAGTGACGGAAATGTGGTGGTGTTTCTTGTACTATACGTAGATAGTATCTTGCTCATTGGAGACAATGAAAGAGTATTATCGGGCGTATGAGTACGGTTAATAAAGCGGTAGTGATGAAGGACTTAAGAAAGGCAAAATACATCCTTTTGATCACGGTAATACGGATCACAAGAAAGGATGTTATGCTTATCTCAAGTTTCATAAAATGATACAGTCCATACTCGTTTAGCATGTAAATTTATCTAAGTGAATGTGTCTTTGAGACACAAGAAGAAGATAAAGTAGATGAAAGCGGTTCCTTATGCTTCGGTGAATAAGGAAGCTTAATCTAAAGAATGCTATGAACGAAGTTGGATATCTGTGTTGCTGAACGCATGAACAGAAGGTATCAACGTAACCCGGAACAAGAATGATGAACTGTAGTAAGACATATATAAAGTGCCTGAGAAGGACTGAGAATTATATGTGGATTTACTAAACAGATTCACTGCTTCTTGTGGATTACGTAGATTCAAATTTTTTAGTCAGATTGGACGGCAGTAAATTCTCCTCAAAGGTTATGTGTTTAATCTTAAGAAGTAGAGTCATAATGTGGAGGAGTGTTATATAGAAATATATTTCAGACTCCGGACTCCATCATGGAAAGATGATGAATTGGAGCCTATGAGGCAGCCAAAGTATCTGTATGACTCTAGAGACTTCATGATGGACTTTGAAGTATTTCTAAGTTTGCCCAAGGTAATCACAATTTACATTGATGATATTGGTGCAGTTGCAAACTTGAAGAAATCACAAGTCCATAAGGCAATTAAACACATGGAGCGCGAGTACCACCTGTTACGAGAAATCATATGATGAGGGGAAGGTTGTTGTCGCCTAGATTACATCAGATGATGACCTAGTAAACCATTTACAAGGACCTTAAGGCGAGAGCTTTTAATGGTCGTATAAGTGGGAGTAGCAATCAGATGTATGGCAGAAGACATGACAGCATAGTCTTTTAGTATAAGTGGGAGATTGTTGGATTGTATACTAAAATTCTAGCTTTAGTATGAACAATGTCATAACAATATTTGAAATGAGAATCATTGATCAAATGATTGCATCTTATAATTTATTTATATGCATGATGCAATAGTCCACTTACTTTATACTGTAGATAATATGTTGTGCGACAACACGCAGAAGATCATATTACCGGTTTCCTTATAAAGTATAAACAGATGCTCACAACTGAGATAGACGGGGACTCTCTATCGGTATGGTTGTAGTGTGGTTTGGTATTAGCTTGTCTTGGCTATAGAATCACATTAGTGCACTTGTGTGTATTGAGCAGGACCTCCTGAGATCGTTCTTCTTATACTGACTATATAGTAGAACTTGATCTCTATTATTATAGAAGTTCGTGCTCTTAATCCCTATACAATAACCTCGACACGTAGGGTAGTATGTATTTCTTTGATTCATCAATGGGTGAGATTTATAAGTATTAAATCAACAAACTCGGTGAGTTGGGAAGTAGTGCTGTATCTATGGTGTGCTGTTGATTGTAGAAGGAATCCATGTCCGTCATAGGTTGATGATGTCCCCTTGAGGAGCTCATAAGGTTTATCATGTAAATCTTGCAAGTGGATTAATTTCTGGCATGATAATTAGGTTGAGTGGTACTACTCTCGGATGCGATATTAATTAATTTGAGTTGTCAGTAACTTAATTAATTAATGGACATTGAATATCTTAAACATGGGGAGACTATCGGGCTTATAAGAAAGAGCCCAGAACATAATTTTGGGATTGGATGGGTAGTGCAGTAATAATATTTTAGTGGACTATATTATTATTATTGGATTTAATTAAAAGCTTTGGGCTAAGCTTGGTTAATTAAATTCAATTGAGGCCCAGCCCAATTTCTCCTCCTGGTCCCTGCTGTAGCCCAATATATAAGTGAACTCAGCTTCCTGGAACCCTCAGATAATTCCTGCGCCTCTTTTGGTGAGAGAAGGGAAAAGAAGCAGATTGAGAGGTACTGCAGACTGTTGCCCACACAACAGCAGGATCACACTTGGGACATACAGTAGAAGATCAGAGGTAGTTCTCAGCAGTTCATCCTCTACACCAACCCAGAAGTACGGTAAACGATTTTATTGCTTCCGCTGATTTGTTTAACTGTTTATCCTAACGATCACGTTGATCCGCACGATCCAATTGCCAACAACCACCACCTCATTCTCCATCCTTATCAATGGCACACCTGATGAATATTTCGATGGTAAGAGAGGCTTGCGTCAGGGTGATCCATTGTCATCCTTATTATTTATCTTGTGCATGTATTACTTCTCGCGTCTCTTCAGGAGAATGACCGTGATGGGTAATTATAAGTATCACTCGAGGCATTGTGCGAAGGTTAGAGTTACTCATCTAGCATTTGTGGATGATTTGATTATATTTGCTTATGGCAATCGAACTTTGGCAGAGGTGGTAGCCAGGGCACTTAATCTCTTCGCTCGAATGTCAAGTTTGGAGGTTAGTGCGGACAAGTCTCACTTGTTCATGGCAGGAGTCCAGAGGATGAGGAGCAGGATATCCATGAGGTACTGCCATTTCAGGAAGGCACCTTTCCTGTACGTTATCTAGGAGTTCCGCTACAGGGAAGTAAGCTCCGGGAGTCTGCATTTGAGCCGCTCATCATGCAGGTTACTAATTTGATCAGGGGGTGGTCCACGCATCTGCTCTCATATGCAGGCTGATTGGAGCTCATTAGATTGGTGGTTTACGGGTTGATGAATTTCTGGACGTCAATGGTGAAGATCCCCAAAGGAGTTGTGGATAGAATAGAGAGGATGATACGAAAATTCCTTTAGGGAGCCACAAGGGGTGCAGTTCGTTGGGAGGAGGTCATTCTCCCTAAGGAACAGGGAGGCCTGGGACTTAGGGGACTCGACCTGCTGAACGATGTAGCACTTTGTGGAGTGCTGTGGGATGTGCATCAAGAGAAGAGATCGCTGTGGATCAAATGGATTAATGCCATTTATCTGCAGTCCTCTTTGTGTTGGGATTTTAAGGTGAACTGCAGCGCCTCTATTGTGTGGAAGGATATCCTCCGTGCGAGGGATAGGATCAGAGCACTAATTCTAGTGGACATGGTTTCCACTTTGGGTTCGTGTTAGGAGATGGGAAGGCTTCGTGTAGGTAAGTAGTATTGGCTCGTTTCAGAATCTATGTCGGTAGAGCCTATCTACAAGAAGTTGTGGAGTCAATGGGTTCCTCAGAAGCATGCGTTCAGAACGTGGTTCGCTGTGAGGAACAACCTGCTTACCATGGACAGACGGAGACACTACAAAGGGCCAGTTGAGTGCGTGCTGTGCATGGGGGCCCGGCCCCGGATCGAGAGATCACCTTTTCTTTGGGTGTCTATTCACGAGGCATGTATGGAACCGGGTTAGGCATGAAGTGGAGTGGTGGAGACAGGTTACCACATTGAAGGCCGGCTTCAAGTGGCTCAGCAAGGACTGGAGAGTGCATGTTCGTGATAGGAGGAGGTGGACGCTCGCTCTCTATGGAAGCGTCTTCCTCATATGGAAGGCTCAGAACGAAGCACTCTTCGGGGGTGCCCGACCTTCTACGGATGGCTTGATTAATTCCATACTTATGCATGTAATTAGATTTGAGTATTTGTTATGTAGATAGGCGTTGTTTTTCTTTGGTCGCTCCGCATTGGAGTTGTAATTATATGTACTTGTGACTCTAGCTTCGGCTTATCATTTTTGAATAATTAACATATCATTCATAGTCGAAACCCAGGTGACAACAATAGATATTGAAATTCCCAGGGAGACATGTTTTTGGTTCCTGTCGATCCGGACGTCCATTCGGCACAAAACTTTGCACGCCCCACCGAAATCGCGCAAGGAATTCATTATTTAAGTCAGAATTCAGCTTCAAGAATCCAATTTTTTTTATAATTTTTTTTATTTCATCGCATTCAATATGCTGGGCAACATCGAACATGCCCACATATAGACGGATGGAGGTCGGTTGAAATTGTACGACCTATCAAAATTAAGCAAGGAATTCATTTTTTGAGTCGGATTTCACTTTTGAGATTCGAATTCATTATTAGTAGTTTGCTCGCGTACGCTCGTTGCTTAGTATTGCCGGGGGTCGCTTAGGATTGCCCACGCCCAATGCATCGAATTGCCCATGCCGGGGGTTGCCTAGGAAGAATCTCGTCGGGTTGCCCATGGCTGCCCATGGCTGCCCATGGTTGCCCACGATTGTCCACAGTGGTTGCCCAAGGATTGCCCGTGCTGAGCCCCATCGGGTTGCCCACGGTTGCCTATGGTTGCCCACGGTTGCCTTGGAAGAACCCCGTCGGGCTGCCTATGGTTGCCTCAGATTGCGCATGACGAGTGCCGGGGTTGCCCCAGAAGAACCTCGTCGGGTTGCCATGATTGCCTAGGAATGCCCACGCCCATTGACGGGGGTTGCCCACGGGTGTTGCCCACGCCCGTTGCCTAGGATTGCCCACGACGGGTGCCTGGGCATGCCCACGCCATGGCCCATGCCCACGGTTGCCCACGGGTTGCCCATGCATAGGCCATGCTTGCACGGCCCATGCAAACGCCTTGCCCACGGCCGTTGCCATGGCTTGCCCATGCTATGGCCCATGCCCAACTCCCGTTGCCCATGGGTTGCCCATGCACAGGCCATACTTACATAGCCCATGCCCACGCCTTGCCAACGGCCATTGCCTTGGCTTGCCCATGCCATGGCACGTGCCCAACTCCCATTGCCCACGGGGTCGTCCACGTATGCCCACGCCTATTGCCACGGGTTGCCCATGCACATGCAAAGGTTGCACGGCCCATGCCTACTGCTTGCCCACGGCCGTTGCTTTGGTTTGCCCATGCCATGGCCCATGCCCAACTCTTGTTGCCCACGGCAGCCCACAGGGTCGCACACGTATGCCCACGCCCGTTGCCACGGGTTTCCCATGCACAGGCAATGCTTGCATGGCCCATGCCCACGGCTTACCCATGGCCATTGCCTTGACTTGCCCATGCCATGGCCCATGCCCAACTCCCATTGCCCACGGTTGCCCACGGGGTCGCCCACGTATGCCCACGCCCGTTGCCACGGGTTGTCCATGTACAAGCAATGCTTGTACGGCCAATGCCAACGGCCGTTGTCTTGGCTTGCCCATGCCATGGCCCATGCCCAACTCCTGTTACCCACGGTTGCCCACGAGGTCACCCACGTGTGCCCATGCCCGTAGCCACGTGTTGCCCATGCACAGGCAATGCTTGCACGGCCCATGCCCACAGCTTGCCCACGGCCGTTGCCTTGGCTTGCCCTTGCCATGGCCCATGCCCAACTCTCGTTGCCCACGGTTCCCCACGGTCGCCCACGTATGCCCACGCCCGTCGCCATGGGTTGCCCATGCACAGGCAACGCTTGCACGGCTCATGCCCAAGACTTGCCCACGGTCGTTTCCTTTATTTGCCCATGCCATGGCCCATGCCTAACTCCCGTTGCCCACTGGGTCGCCCACGTATGCCCACGCCCATTGCCACGGGTTGCCCATGCACAAGAAACGCTTGCACGTCCCATGCCCACGGCTTGCCCATGGCAGTTGCCTTGGCTTGCCCATGCCATGGCCCATGCCCAACTTTCATTGCCCACGGGGTCGCCCACGTATGCCCACACAAGTTGTCATGGGATGCCCATACACAGGCCATGCTTGAATGGCCCATGCCCACGGTTTGCCCACGGCCGTTGCCTTGGCTTGCCCATGCCATGGCCCATGCCCAACTCCCATTTCCCACGGGGGTCACCCATGGCTTGTCCATGGCCGTTGCCTTGGCTTGACCATGCCATTGCCCATGCCCAACTCCCATTGTTCATGGGGGTCGCCCACGGGTGCCCACACCCGTTGCCATGGGTTGGCCATGCACAGGCCATCCTTGCACGGCCCATGCTCTCGGCTTGCCCACGGCCTTTGCCTTAGCTTGCCCATGTCATGGCCCATGCCCAACTCCCGTTGCCCTAGGTTGCCCACAGGGGTCGCCCACATATGCCCATACCCCCGTTGCCATGGGTTACCCATGCACAAGCCATGCTTGCACAGCTCATGCCCACGCCTTGCCCACGCCTTGCCATGGCTTGCCCACGTCATGGCCCATGCCCAACTCTCATTGCTCATGGTTGCCAATGCCCGTTGCCATGGGTTGCCCATGCACAGGCCATGCTTGCACGGCCTATACCCATGCTTTGCCCTCGACCATTGCCATGGCTTGCCCATGCCATGGCCCATGCCCAAATCCCGTTGCCCACGGTTGCAACGGGGGTTACCCACGTATGCCCACGCCCATTGCCATGGTTTGCCCACGCACAGGCCATGCTTGCAGGGCCTATGCCCATGGTCGTTGCCTTGACTTGTCCATGCCATGGCCCATTTCCAACTCCCGTTGCCCATGGTGTCTCCCACGTATGCCCACGCCTGTTGCCACGGGTTGCCCATGCACACACAATGCTTGCACGGCCCATGCCCATGGCCGTTGCCTTGGCTTGCCCATGCCATGGCCCATTTCAAACTCCTATTGCCCACGAGGGTCACCCATGTATGCCCACGCACGTTGCCATGGATTGCCGATGAACAGGCCATGCTTGCACGGCCAATGCCCATGGTTTGCCCATGGCCATTGCCTTGGCTTGCCCATGCTATGGCCCATGCCCAACTCCCATTGCCCACAGTTTCCCACAGCAGTCGCCCACGTATGCCCACGCCCATTTCCACGGGTTGCCCATGCACAGGCCATGCTTGCATGACCCAAGCCCACGGCTTGTACACGGCCATTTCCTTGGCTTGCCCATGCCATGGCCCATGCCCAACTCCCGTTGCCCTCGGGTTGCCCATGCAGAGGCCACGCTTGCATGGCCCATGTCCCCAGGGCTTGCCCCGGGCCGTTGCCTAGGCTTGCCCATACCAAGGCCCATGACCACGGTTGCCCACGGCAGTTGCCTTGGATTGCCCATGGGGGTTGCCTTATAAGGGTCAAGGCTTGCCCGTGCCAAGGCCACGCTTGCCCACACCCATTGCGCAAGATTGCCCACAAGGGTTGCCCATGCACACGCTTGCCCATGCCATGGCCACGACTTGCCCACACGCCCATTTCCTAGGATTGACCATGGCGTGGCCCATGCACAGGCCACAGCTTGCCCGTACCAAGGCCATGCTTGCCCATGCCATGGCCCACGCCCGTTGCCTGGGATTCCCACAGGTGGTGCCTAGGATTACCCATGACTTTGCACTCGCGCGTTCTCCTGAGATACCATTGGATTTTCCCTCGGAACGCGTTGGGGTGGGTTGGTGCGGTCTCGTGACCTGGAATTTTTTCCAGGACTTGCATGTTTCCGATCCAAAAGCTACTGAACCTCGCGGTGGGAATGGGGTTTTATGTGGGGGATCAGGAGGGGACGAATCGAAGCAACGAAGGGCTGAATCAAAGTGAATCATGGCAGCAAGGCCACTGTACCGCTTACAATACCTGGTCGCGTATTTAAGTTGTTTGCAAAGGATTCTACCCGCTGCTGGATTGGAATTGTACTTTGAGGTGGCCCACGAGGCTTTTCCGCCGCGGGGCTTAGCCAACGACATGTGCCCTTGGGGCCTGGGGGACCCTACTGCAGGTCAGGGAGCGGACGGCGGGCGCATGCATCGCGTCTAGCTTGGATTTTGACTTAGAGGTGTTCAATCATAATCCAGCGCGCGGTAGCTTCGCGCCACTGGCTTTTCAACTGAGCGCGATGACCAATTGTGCGAATCAACGGTTCCTCTTGTACTAGGTTGAATTACTATTGCGACACCATCATCAGTAGGGTAAAACTAACCTATCTCATGATGGTCTAATCCCAGCTCACGTTCCTTATTGGTGGGTGAACAATCCAACACTTGGTGAATTCTGCTTCATAATGAGGAAGAGCCGATATTGAAGGATCAAAAAGCAACATCGCTATGAACGCTTGGCTGACACAAGCCAGTTATCCATGTGGTAACTTTTCTGACACCTCTAGCTTCAATTTTCGAAGGTCTAAAGGATCGTTAGGCCATGTTTTCATGATTCATATTCGTATTGGAAATTAAAATCAAACGAGCTTTTACCCTTCTGTTCCACACGAGATTTCTGTTCTCGTTTAGCTCATCTTAGGACACCTGCGTTATCTTTTAATAGATGTGTCGCCCCAACCAAACTCCCTACCTGACAATGTCTTCCACCCGGATCGGCCCACCGGGGCGAGCCTTGGGTCCAAAAAGAGGGGCGATGCCCCGCCTCTAATTCACAGAATAAGTAAAATAATGCTAAAAGTAGTGGTATTTCACTTTCGCCTTTCGACTCCCACTTATGCTACACCGCTCAACAGGGTCTTCTTTCCCCGATGATTCCGCCAAGCCCATTCCCTTGGCAGTGGTTTCACTGGATAGTACACAAGAACAGTGGGAATCTCGTTAATCCATTCATGCGCGTCACTATTTAGATGACGAGGAATTTGGCTACCTTAAGAGAGTCATAGTTACTCCTGCCATTTACCCGCTCTTGGTTGAATTTCTTCACTTTGACATTCAGAGCACTGGGTAGAAATCACATTGCGTGAGCATCCGCAGGGACCATCGCAATGCTTTGTTTTAATTAAACAATTGGATTCCCCTTGTCTGTACCAGTTCTGAGTCGACTGTTTGACGCCCGGGGAAGGCCCCCGAGGGAGCCGTTCCCAGTCCCTCCTCCGGCCAGCACGCGACGATCCACTCTCGCTACACGAGCAGCTCGAGCAGTTCACCGACAGTCGATGGGTTCGGGACTGGGACCCCCGTGCCCAGCCCTCAGAGCCAATCCTTTTCCTGATGTTACGGATCCATTTTGCCGACTTCTCTTGCCTACATTGTTCCATCGACCAGAGGCTGATCACCTTGGAGACCTGATGCGGTTATGAGTACGATCGGGCATGGACGATACTCGGTCCTCCGGATTTTCAAGGGCCACCGAGGGTGCACCGAACACCACGCGATGTGTGGTGCTCTTCCAGCCTCTTGACCCTACCTCCGGCTGAGCCATTTCCAAGATGGGCGGGCTGTTAAACAGAAAAGATAACTCTTCCCGAGGCCCCTGCTGACATCTCCGGACTCCCTAATGTTGCCGTTTACCGCCGCATCCTAGTTCGGGAATTTTAACTCGATTCCCTTTCGGAGCACGCGCTGAATGCGCTGTCTGTCGGGCTTCCCCCGACCCTAAGGATCGACTAACCCTTGTGCAAGTGCCGTTCACATGGAACCTTTCCCCTATTCGGCCTTCAAAGTTCTCATTTAAATATTTGTTACTACCACCAAGATCCGCACCGATGGCCGCTCGTGCCCGGGCTCATGCCCAGGTTTTTCCAGCGACCGCCGTGCCCTCCTACTCATCAAGGCATGGCCCTTGCCCCGACGGCCGGGTATAGGTCGCGCGCTTCAGTGCTTCAGCGCCATCCATTTTATACTGACTATATAATACAACTTGATCTCTGTTATTATGAAAGTTCGTACTCTTAATCCCTATACAATAACCTCAACACGTAAGCCAGTATTTATTTTCTTGATTCATCAATGGGTAAGATTTAATTATTAAATCAATATGCTTGGTGAGTCGGGAGATAATATTATCTCTATGGTGTGTTGTTGATTGTAGAAAGAATCTGTGTCCTAACAGAACTGGTTGATGATGTCCCCTTGAGAAACTCATAATGATTATCATGTAAACCCTGCAGTGGATTTATTCTGACATGATAATAAGGTTGAGTGGTACTACTCTCGGTCCATATATTAATTAATAGAGTTGTCAATAACTTAATTAATTAATGGGCATTGAATCTTAAACATGGGGAGATTAACAAGCTCATAATAAGAAGGAGCCCATAATGTAATTTAAGATTAGGGTGACAGTTCAATAATATTTCTTTAGTGGACTGATTTATTATTATTGGTCCTAAGTATACGTTTTGGGCTAAACTTTGATGCTTAAGTCCAATGGGAGGCCCAAACCCTAATTTCTCTTCCTGGTCCCTGTTGTAGACTTTTAATAGCCAAACTCAGCAGCCCGTAACCTAATTATTCATGCCGCAATACGTGAGTTGTGAGGGATCTGCAGATTGAGTTCTCTTTGGTGATTGTTGCCCACTCAACGTCAAGGAGAGGCTTAGGAATACAAAAGCAGACCGGAAGGTCGTTCACAGTTCATCCTCTACATCAATCCCAGTGAAAGGTAATTCTGCTTTTATGCTTTCGCTGCAGTAGAGTGATTTGGAACCCTAACGGTTCACACTAGCCTGAAGATCTAAACGCCAACACACCTCCATTATCTTCTCTATAAAATGATGGTCATTTTTTCAACACACAAAATTAATCCCCAAGTATGAAAGATATCAATTGTAGTTTTGATAGGCAACCAAATGAAGTCCCAATCCTCCTTGCTCCTTAGAGAGGAGAACTTCAGACCATTTAATAGAGCCACGCTTTCTGCCCCCATAAAAATAAGCGGATCATCCGCTCAACACGCAGAATAACACCTACGGGAATCTTGACCATCGAAGCCCAAAAATTCAAGATCCCATAGATAACAGAATGAACCAACTCCAATCTACCAGTATACGAGAAATGGCAAGAAGACCAGCCACGAATGAGTCTAGAGATCTTCTCAAACAAAGGCTCAAAATCAGCCTCCTTTGACTTCTTACTATGCAAAAGAATGCCCAAATAATGAACACCTACTGATTGAATGGTCCGGGGAAGTGTTCGGATTGAGGCGACGTGGGTGGTTCGCCGCCCGCGACATAGCGAGGCTACGCTTGCCCATGCCCTGCTGGCCCATGCCCACGTTTGCACACTCCCATTGCCCAGGATTGCCCACGGGGGTCGCCCACGTATGCCCTCGCCCATTGCCATGGGTTGCCCATGCACATGCCACGCTTGCATGGCCCATGCCCACGGCTTGCCCAATGTTGTTGCCTAGGCTTGCCCATGCTATGGCCCATGGCCACGGTTGCCCACGGCCGTTGCCTAGGATTGCCCACGGGGGTTGCCCATGCTTGCTCATGCCGTGGCCCATGCAAGGGCCAAGGCTTGCCCGTGCCAAGGCCACGCTTGCCCATGCCATGGCCCATGCCCACGCTTGCCCACTTCCATTGGCTAGGATTGCCCAAGAGGGTTGCCCACGTCCATTGCCTAGGATTGCCCACTGGGTTGCCCAAGGGCTGGTTGCCCACGCCCGTTGCGCACAATTACCCATGGGGGTTGCCCATGCACATGCTTGCCCGAGCCATGGCCACGGCTTGCCCACATGCCCGTTGCCTAGGATTGCCCATGCCGTGGCCCATGCACGGGCCACTGCTTGCCTGTGCCAAGGTCACGCTTGCCATGCCATGGCCCATGGCCACGGTTGCCCATGCCCGTTGCATAGGATTGCCCACGGGTGGTGCCTGGGATTGCCCACGACTTTGAACTTGCGCGTTCTCCTGAGATACCATTCGATTTTTCCATCAGAACGCGTGGGGGTGGTTAGGTGCGGTCTCGTGGCTTGGAATTTTTTTTCCGGACTTGCATGTTTCCGATCTAAAAGCAACTGAACCTCGTGGTGGGAACGGGGTTTTATATGGGGGATCGGGGAGGGGGGACGAATCGAAGCGACGAAGGGCTGAATCTCAGCGGATCATGGCAGCAAGGCCACTCTGCCGCTTATAATATCCTGTTGCGTATTTAAGTCATCTACAAAGGATTTTTCCCACCGCTCGATTGGAATTGCACTTCAAGGCGGCCCACGCGGCTCGTCCACTGCGGGGTCTTGGCCAACGACACGTGCCCTTGGGGGCCTGGGGCCCCTACTGCGGGTCGGAGAGTGGACGGCGGGTGCATGCATCGCGTCTAGCTCGGATTATAACTTAGAGGCGTTCAATCATAATCCAGCGCATGGTAGCTTCGCGCCCTGGCTTTTCAACCAAGCGCGATGACCAATTGTGCGAATCAACAGTTCATCTCGTACTAGGTTGAATTACTATTGCGACACCATCATCAGTATGGTAAAACTAACCTATCTCACGACGGCTAAACCCAGCTCACTTTCCATATTGGAAGATGTGCCGCCATCGAAGGATAAAAAAAGCAACGTCGCTAAGAACGCTTGGCTGCCACAAGCTAGTTATCCCTGTGGTAACTTTTCTAACACCTTTAGCCTCAAATTCCGAAGGTCTAAAGGATCGTTAGGCCACGCTTTCACGATTCGTATTCGTACTGGAAATCAGAATCAAATGAGCTTTTACCCTTATGTTTCACACAAGATTTCTGTTCTCGTTGAGCTCATCTTAGGACACATGTGTTATCTTTTAACAGATATGCCGCCCTAGCCAAACTCCCTACATGACAATGTCTTCCGCCCGGATCGGCCTGCCGAGGCGAGCCTTGTGTCCAAAAAGAAGGACGATGCCCCACCTCCGATTCACAGAATAAGTAAAATAACGTTAAAAGTAGTGGTATTTCACTTTCGCCTTTCGGCTCCTAGTTATCCTACACCTCTCAAGTCATTTCACAAAGTCGGACTAGAGTCAAGCTCAACAGGGTCTTCTTTCCCCGCTGATTCCGCCAAGCCTGTTCCCTTGGCTGTGGTTTCGCTGGATAGTAGACAGGGACAGTGGGAATCTCGTTTATCCATTCATGCGCGTCACTAATTAGATGACGAGGCATTTGGCTACTTAAGAGAGTCATAGTTACTCCCACCGTTTACCCGCGCTTGGTTGAATTTCTTCACTTTGACATTCAGAACACTGGGCAGAAATCACATTACGTGAGCATCCGCAGGGACCATTGACTGTCGAATTAAACACTGGATAGAAATCACTTTGTTTTAATTAAACAGTCAGATTCCCCTTGTACGTACCAGTTCTGAGTCGACTGTTCGATCCCGGGGAAGGCCCCGAGGAAGCCGTTCCCAGTCTGTCCCCCGACCGACACGCGATGACCCACTCTCGCCGCGCGAGCAGCTCAAGCAGTTCGCCGACAACCGATGGGTTCGGGACTGGGACCCCCATGCCTAGCCCTCAGAGCCAATCTTTTTCCCGAGGTTACAGATCCATTTTGCCGACTTCCCTTGCCTACATTGTTCCATCGACCAGAGGATGTTCACCTTGGAGACCTGATGCGGTTATGAGTACGACTGGGCGCGGACGATACTCGGTCCATCAGATTTTTAAGGGCCACCGGGGGCGCACCGGACACCACACGACGTGTAGTGCTTTTCCAGCTGCTGGACCCTATCTCCAACTAAGCCATTTCCAGGGTGGGTGGGTTGTTAAACAGAAAAGATAACTCTTCTCGAGGCCCCCGCCGATATCTCTGGACTCCCTAACATAGTCGTTAACTGCCGCGTCCCAGTTCGGGAATTTTAACCTGATTCCCTTTCGGAGCACGCGCTGAACGCGCTGTCTGTCGGGCTTTCCCCCACCCTTAGGATTGACTAACTCATGTGCAAGTGTCGTTCACATGGAACCTTTCCCCACTTCGGCCTTCAAAGTTCTCATTTGAATATTTACTACTACCACCAAGATCCGCACCGACGGCCGCTCTGCCCGGGCTCTCGCCCAGGGTTTTGCAGCGACCGCTGCGCCCTCCTACTCATCGGGGCCTGGCCCTTGCCCCGACGGTCGGGTATAGGTCGCGCACTTCAGCGCCATCCATTTTTTGGGCTACTTAGCGTATTTCGACTTCCATGACCACTGTCCTGCTGTCTTAATCGACCAACACCCTTTGTGGGATCTAGGTTAGCGCGCAGTTGGGCATCATAACCTGGCTTCCGATTCATCCCGCATCGCCAGTTCTGCTTACCAAAAATGGCCCACTTGGAGCTCATGATTCTCCGGCGTGGCTCAATGGAGCAACCGCGCCATCCTACCTATTTAAAGTTTGAGAATAGGTCGAGGGCGTTGCGCCCCCGATGCCTCTAATCATTGGCTTTACCCAATAGAACTCGCACTAGAGCTCCAGCTATCCTGAGGGAAACTTCGGAGGGAACCAGCTACTAGACGGTCCGATTAGTCTTTTGCCCCTATACCCAAGTCAGACAAACGATTTGTACATCAGTATCGCTGCGTGCCTCCACCAGGGTTTCCTCTGGCTTCGCCCCGCTCAGGCATAGTTCACCATCTTTCAGGTCCCAACAGTTACACTCACTCGAACCCTTCTCAGAAGATCAAGGTCGGTCGATGGTGCACCCCTCGGGGGGATCGCACCGGTCACTTCCTTGCACCTTACGGGTTTAATCCCCCATTGACTCGTGCATATGTCAGACTCCTTGGTCCGTGTTTCAAGATGGGGCACGGGCAAGCCGTGGCCATTGCATGGGCCACAGCGTGGGAAAGCGTGTGCATAGGCAATTGTGGGCAACCCCCGTGGGCAATCCAGGCAACCGCCGTGGGCATGGGCCATGGCATGAGAAATCCTAGGCGCGCACGTATGCCCACTCCCGTTGCCATGGGTTGCCCATGCACAGGTCATGCTTGTACAGCCCATGCCCATGGCTGTTGCCTAAGCTTGCCCATGCCATGGCCCATGCCCACGGTTGCCCACTCCCGTTGCCCAGGATTGCCCACGGGGGTCTCCCACGTATGCCCACGCCCGTCGCCACGGGTTGTCCTTGCACAGGCCATGCTTGCATGGCTCAGGCCCACAGCTTGCCCATGCCCGTTGCCTAGGGTTGCCTACGACGGGTGCCTGGGCGTGCCCACAGTTGCCCACGGGGGTCGCCCACGTATGCCCACGCCTGTTGCCACGGGTTGCCCATGCACAGGCCATGCTTGTACGGCCCATGCCCATGGCCGTTGCCTAAGCTTGCCCATGCCATGGCCCATGCCCACGGTTGCCCACTCCCGTTGCCCAGGATTGCCCACGGGGGTCTCCCACGTATGCCCACGCCCGTCGCCACGGGTTGCCCTTGCACAGGCCATGCTCGCATGGCCCATGCCCATGGCTTGCCCACGGCCGTTGCCTAGGATTGCCCATGCCATAGCCCATGGCCACGGTTGCCCAAAGGGATCGCCCAAGTATGCCCACGCCCATTGCCACGGGTTGCCCATGCACAGGCCATGCTTGTACGGCCCATGCCCACGACTTGCCCAGGGCCGTTACCTTGGCTTGCCCATGCCATGGCCCATGCCCACGATTGCCCACTGTCGTTGCCATGGGTTGCCCACGGGGGTCGCCCACATATGCCCACGCCTGTTGCCATGGGTTGCCCATGTACAGGCCATGCTTACATGGCCCATGGTCATTGCATAGGCTTGCCCATACCATGGATCGAACCCAAGGGATAGATTATTATTAATTTAATAAAGTTCAAATTTGTATGATTTTGAATATTAAGTAACTAAGTAACAAGTAATCACGATGACGCCACATCTAGGGTTTATTCATTTCCTAATTTATCTTGTATTTTCTGGACATCTGGGTTTGATCTATCCAACACCCATGTGTGTTTCCTACAACACCATGGGCTAGAGCCTTTTTGGTAGAACTAGGGTTGTGAAGGTTTTATCTAGTTAATTGAACTTCCATATGTATACTCCGTACAACACTACTTGTGGTTTATTTTATATAAGATTGTGCCTTTTTAATCCATACTCATAGTCGTTTTGTGCATCAATAATCGTTGTGTAGAGTCTGAATACATAACAAGGTTATTGGTTGAGTGCGTTCACTGTTGAGCAGGGTTTTAAGTTATAATTCTAAGTGAAGGGATTATCGAGTAGGATAACCAAGTTTATGGAGATGAAGAAAGAGACGTATTTCCATATAACTACTGAGGTTTTATGTTCATCGAGTATGGAGCATGGAGATCACTATCTACCGTATGATATTCGAATGCAGATTGGTGGGTAAGAGCAATTGATGCATGCCCGAGAGTTTAATGAGTTGATCGGATGTGAGAATGTGACTGATGTGGAGCATGATGATTTCAGACCCGATTGCTTATATGAACTGGATTCTAAGTAACACTTTATTTGCTCGATCCGAGGCGAGTTGTATTCTCAGGGGTGAGCTGAATGTGTTGTGGTGTATGCTTAATGGAGTCCGCTTCAATGTAACAGACTTATCAGCGTGTGAACATTAGAGGACTTATCACTTTGATAGCCGAATATTACCAGGTTGATTTGAGCAGGCATAGATCGATTCGAGGGACCCAGACGTGATCCTATCGGCATGTGTGAGGATGGGGTTGATTCAGTGGATGGACGACTATGGTTGCCCACTCCCATTGCCCAGGATTACCCATGGGGGTCGTCCACATATGCCCACGCCTGTTGCCACGGGTTGCCCATGCACAGGCCATGCTTGCATGGCCCATTCCCATGGCTTGCCCACGGACATTGCCTAGGATTGCCCATGCCATAGCCCATGCCCACGGTTGCCCACGGGGGTCGCCCACGTATGACCACGCCTGTTGCCACGGGTTGCCCATGCACAGGCCTTGCTTGAACGGCCCATGCCCATGGCTTGCCCACGTCCGTTGCCTAGGCTTGCCCATGCCTTGGCCCATGCCTACGACGGGTGCCTGGGCGTGCCCACGCCATGGCCCATGCCTAGGATTGCCTACGTGGGTCGCCTAAGTATGCCCATGCCTGTTGCCATGAGTTGCCCATGCACAGGCCATGCTTGCATGGCCCATGCCCATGGCTTGCCCACGACCGTTGCCTAGGATTGCCCATGCCATGGCCCATGCCCATGG
Source organism: Pogostemon cablin (assembly GCA_023678885.1). Lineage (NCBI taxonomy): Eukaryota > Viridiplantae > Streptophyta > Magnoliopsida > Lamiales > Lamiaceae > Pogostemon > Pogostemon cablin. The sequence goes on from CM042955.1 coordinate 47,208,413, forward strand.
TTGCCCACGGGGATCGCCCACATATGCCCACGCCCATTGCCACGGGTTACCTATACACAGGCCATGCTTGCACAGTCCATGCCCACGGCTTGCCCATGGCCGTTGCCTTGGCTTGCCCATGCAATGGCCCATGCCCATGGTTGCCCACTCCCATTTCCCAGGATTGCCCACGGGGGTCGCCCATGTATGCCCACGCCCGTTGCCACGGGTTGCCCATACACAAGCCATGCTTGCACGACCCAAGCCCACGGCTTGCCCATGGCCATTGCCTTGGCCTGCCCATGCCATGGCCCATGCCCACGGTTGCCCACTCTTGTTGCCCAGGATTGCCCATGGGGGTCGCCCATGTATGCCCACGCCCGTTGCCATGTGTTGCCCATGCACAGGCCATGCTTGCACGGCCCATGCCCACGGCTTGCCCACGGCCGTTGCCTAGGTTTGCCCATGCCATGGCCCATGCCCATGGTTGCCCACGGGTGTCGCCCACGTATGCCCACGCCCATCGCGACGGGTTGCCCATGCACATGCCATGCTTGCACGGCCCATGCTCACGGCTTGCCCATGGCCGTTGCCTAGGCTTGCCCACGCCATGGCCCATGCCCACGGTTGCCCACTCCCGTTGCCCAGGATTGCCCACGGGGGTCTCCCACGTATGCCCACGCTCGTCGCCACGGGTTGCCCATGCACAGGCCATGCTTGCATGGCCCATGCCCACGGCTTGCCCACGGCCGTGCCTAGGATTGCCCATGCCATGGCCCATGCCCACGGTTGCCCGCGGGGGTCGCCCACGTATGCCCACGCCCTTTACCACGGGTTGCCCATGCAATGGCCATGCTTGCACGGCCCATGCCCACTGCTTGCCCATGGTCGTTGCCTTGGCTTGCCCATGCCATGGCCCATGCCCATTGTTGCCCACTCCCGTTGCCCTGGATTGCCCATGGGGGTCTCCCACATATGCCCACGCCCATTGCCATGGGTTGCCCATGCACAGGCCATGCTTGCACGGCCCATGCCCACGGCTTGCCCACGGCCGTTGCCTAGGCTTGCCCATGCCATGGCCCATGCCCACGGTTGCCCACTCCCATTGCCCAAGATTGTCCACGGGGGTTGCCCACGTATACCCATGCCCGTTGCCACGGGTTGCCCATGCACAGGCCATGCTTGCATGGCCCATGCCCACGGCTTGCCCACGGCCGTTGCCTAGGATTGCCCATGCCCTGGCCCATGCCCACGGGTGTCGCCCACGTATGCCCACGCCCGTCGCCACGGGTTGCCCATGCACAGGCTATACTTGCATGGCCCATGCCCATGGCTTGCCCACGGCCGTTGCCTAGGCTTGCCCATGCCATGGCTCATGCCTGCGGTTGCCCACTCCCGTTGCCCAGGATTGTCCACGGGGATCGCCCACGTATGCCCACGCCCATCGCCACAGCTTGCCCATGTGCAGGCTATGCTTGATGGCCCATGCCCACAGCTTGCCCACAGCCATTGCCTAGGATTGCCTATGCCATGTCCCATGCCCACGGTTGCCCAGGATTGCCCACGGGGGTCGCCCACATATGCCCACGCCGGTCGCCACGAGTTGCCCATGCGCAGGCCATGCTTGCATGGCCCATGCCCACAGCCGTTGCCTAGGATTACCCATGCCATGGCCAATGCCCACGGTTGCCCAGGATTGCCCACAGGGGTCGCCCACACCCTTTGCCACGGGTTGCCCATGCACATGCCACGCTTGCATGGCCCATGCCCACGGCTTGCCCACGACCGTTGCCTAGGCTTGCCCATGCCATGGCCCATGCCCACGGCCGTTGCCTAGGATTGCCCACGGGGGTTGCCCACGATTGCTCATGCCGTGGTCCATGCCCACGCTTGCCCACTCCCATTTGCTAGGATTGCCCACGGGGGTTACCCACACCCGTTGCCTAGGATTGCCCATGCGCAGGCCACGCTTATATGGCCCATGCCCACGACTTGCCCGAAACCTGTGGCAACGGGCATGGGCAAGCCATGGGCATGGGCCATGCAAGCATGGCCTGTGCATGGGCAACCCGTGGCAATGGGCGTGGGCATACGTGGGAGACCCCCGTGGGCTTGGGCCATGGCGTGGGCAACCACCGTGGGCAATCCTAGGCAACGGGCGTGGGCAACCACCATGGGCAATCCTAACCAACGGGCGTGGGCACCGTGGGCACCCCCAGGCAACGAGCGTGGGCATTCCTAGGCAACCATGGGCAACCCGATGAGGTTCTTCCTGGGCAGCCCCCGGCACCCGGCATGCGCAATCCGAGGCAACCATGGGCATACCGATGGGGTTCTTCCCAGGCAACCGTGGGCAACCGTAGGCAGCCATGGGCAACCCGACAAGGCTCATCACGGGCAATCCTAGGCAACCCCCGTGGGCAATCCTGGGCAACCGTGGGCAACCGTTGGCAACCATGGGCAGCTATGGGCAACATGACGTGGTTCTTCCTAGGCAACCCCCTGCAATCCTATGCAATGGGCGTGTGCAGGCAAACTATTAAAAATGAATTCGAATCTCGAAAGTGTAATTCGGCTCAAAAATGAATTCCTTGCGCGATTTCGATGGGGCGTGCAATCTCAACCGACCTCCATCCGTCGATATATGGGCACGTTCGATGTCGCCCGACATATTGAATGCGCTGAAATAAAAAAAAAATTATCAAAAAAAATTGGAATCTCGAAACAGAATTCCAACTTCAAAAACAAATTCCTTACGCGATTTCGGTGGGGCGTGCAAAGTTTCGTGCCGAACGGACGTCTGGATCGATGGGAACCAAAAACTTGCCTCCCAGAGAATTTCATTATCTACTATTGTCAATTGTGTCTCGCCTCTGAACGATATGTTAATTATTCAAAAATGGTAGGCCGAAGCCAGAGTCACAAACATATAATTACAACTCCAAACGGAGCAACAAAAATGCGAAAATAAATCATATCTAGATAACAAATTCTCGAATCTAATTACATGCATAACAATGGAATTGATCAAGCCATCTGGTGAAGGTCAGGCGCCCTCGAAGAGCGCATCGTTCCGAGCCTTCCAAATGAGAAAGACGCTGCAATAGAGAGCGAGCGTCCACCTCATTTCTTTCGCGCACGTGCACACGCCGGTCCTTGCTGAGCCACTTGAAGCCAACCTTCAATGTGGTAACCTGTCTCATCCACTCCACTTCGTTCCTTACCCGGTTCCATACATACCTCGTGAATGGGCAGCCGAAGAAGAGATGATCTCTCATCTCTGGGGCACCCACACAAAGCACGCACTCCACCGGGCCTTCATAACGTCTCCATCTATCCATGGTAAGCAGACGATTCCTCAGAGCAATCCACATCCTGAACGAATATTTTTGAGGAACCCACGGACTCCACAGCTTCTTGTAGATGGGCTGTACCGGTGCAGTAGTGGCAGCAAGCCAGTACAGCTTGCCCACGAGAAGCTTACCCATCTCCGAACACGACGTGAATGAGGTGACGATGTCGCCTCTGATCCGTGCTCGAACCCTATCCCTCACACGAAGGATATCCTTCCACACTATTGAGGCGCTGTAATTAACTTCAACATTCCAGCATGAAGAGGACTGAAGATAAATGGCATTAATCCACTTAATCCACAGCGACCTCTTCTCCATGTGCACATCCCACAACACACCACAAAGGGCTACATCATTCAGGAGATCGAAACCCCTAAGTCCCAGGCCGCCCTGTTCCTTAGGCAGAATCACCTCCTCCCAACGAACTGCACCCCTCGTGGTTCCCCAAAGGAATTTCTGAATCATACGTTCAACCCTGTCCACAATTCCCTTGGGAACCTTCACCATAGAAATCCAGAAGTTCATCACCCCATACACCACCAACCGAATGAGCTCCAGTCGGCCCGTATACGAGAGCAAATGCGTGGACTAGCCCCTGATCAAATTGGATATCTGAGTGATGAGCGGCTCGAAGGCTGACTCGTGAAGCTTACTTCCCTGCAGCGGTACTCTCAAATATCACCACTTGGTACAATACGTCAGGAGGCGCTCGTACAGCACAAATTGGGTGTAGTTTGCCCCACTGTAGTTAAAAGTAACCTTCTTCGGGAGCTCCTGCGAGACGTCAATGTCAACTCGCATATGCAAAAATGATACCTTGTTGGCTTTAACCGAGGTATCGTCTACCATAATCGGTTTACAACCAATGAGGCCACCTTGCTTATGTGGTTCCTCGACCACAACTCCAATGGGAATGACGGAAGACGAATCCAGACCGGTACATGGGAGATTTCCCGGTCATCAAACTGAAAAGCTCTCGGGAGCCTTTCAAGCATAAGGTATCGTTCTCAAATAGAGTGGGGACCCTTATCCAGCACTTTTCGTACATCCTCCTCTGAGCAAAGCCGGAAGATAATCCATCCCGATTGGTGCATGACGATGGTGTATTTGACTCCCCATGATCGACAGATGGCATGGAGAGCTTGCATCCCTGAGAACCATCCTGAGAAATACCCCACCAGTGTGTATTTCCAAGCATCGGAGTCATCCTTTGGGTCCAGATAGGCTACTCCATCGCAGGGTGCGATGTATTGAGTTTTCTATCCGGATCAATATTGTTCTTGTTGACAAACTTGGAGTAGTCAATCGGTTCCTTGGGAGCAGAACCCTTGCCCGAAACACCCTGCCGCACGCGCTGGAAGCGCTGTCCGCCCTGCTACCCAGGCCTTTCGCCATGCCCTCGCGCACGCGCATGTCGCCTGGGGCTTGCCTAGGGCTCCCGCCTATACCCGGCGCACCCTGCCAAGTAGGAGAGCTGGATGCTCGCGCCGAGCTATCCTGTCGAGGAGTGCCCTGCGCCTGCTGAGGATCAGCCCCAGCCTACCGAGAAGCCTCGGTGCTCTAGATAGCCTCGGTACTCTGTCGAGAAGAGTAGACGGGCCCCTACCCCTGCCGAGTCTCGACGCCAGCCTATAGAAGATCTCCGCCCGCCCGCCGAGAAGGTGAGGCTGGGGGGTCGCGACATCTAGTCGACGCCGAGCGCCCAGGGTTGTACTACATCTCCCCTCCGCCAAGGTTTTTCTCCTTGGGCTAGGGTTCTGAACGATTGGCACCACCGGGGTTGTGTCATCCATGTCCGTGTCCACCAACCCTTGCGTGGGACTCCCAGACGCGGCGACATCCTGCGTGTCTGCTGCGACAAGAGCCATGGAGCTAATATTTTTCTCCGTCTCCATCTCCATCCGTTCGGCCGCTATGGAGCGCACCAAGGCGGCGCCATCATCCAGCGCTGGATTATCCACCAAGACTGCCTCCTTACGTGCTTTCTTCCTTTCAATATCCTTCGCATGTTCCTTCACCAATTTGAACGAGTCATCACTCACACACACATCCGTCAACGCCTTAGAAGGCGTCTTACTCCTTGATTTCTTCCCCATGAGAGAAAAAACCTAGGTGGATAGCATGAACAAGAGAAGCCTCTCTACCACTGTCGTGGGGAGCGGTGTGATCAAGTTGGCCATTGTCGGTGAGAGGCGCCGGCAACAGGGGGAAGGATGGTCGAAGTCGAATGATGATCGCTGAGGCCGAGGGCGAGAGGCACCGATAGCCGCGAGGTTGCTTGCGGGAAAAGATAGAGAGCAAAATTTTGGAACCCTAGTTTCAAAAATTTTTACACGTGCAATGACTCTCTTTCCCTGGGTCTCGCCTCTGAACGTTATGTTAATTATTCAAAAATGGTAGGCCAAAGCCAAAGTCACAAACATATAATTACAACTCCAAACGGAGCAACCAAAATGCAGAAATGTAACCTATCTAGATAACAAATGCCCGAATCGAATTACATGCATAACAATGGAATTGATCAAGCCATCCGGGGAAGGTCAGGCACCCTCGAAGAGCACTTCATTCCAAGCCTTCCAAATGAGGAAGATGCTGCCGTAGAGAGCGAGCATCCACCTCCTCCTTTCACGCACATGCACACGCCGGTCCTTGCTGAGCCACTTGAAGCCGGCCTTCAACGTGGTAACCTGTCTCCTCCACTCTACTTCGCTCCTTACCCAGTTCCATACATACCTCGTGAATGGGCAGCCGAAGAAGAGATGGTCTCTTATCTCAGGGGCACCCACGCAAAGCACGCACTCCACTGGGCCTTCATAATGTCTCCATCTGTCCATGGTAAGCAAACGATTCCTCAGAGAAATCCACAGCCTAAACGAATGTTTCTAAGGAACCCACAGACTCCACAGCTTCTTGTAGATGGGCTGTACCGGTGCAGTGGTGGCAGCAAGCCAGTACATCTTGCCCACAAGAAGCTTACCCATTTCCGAACACGACGCGAATGAGGTGACGATGTCGCCTCTGATCCGTGCTCGAACCCTATCTCTCACACGAAGGATATCCTTCCACACTATTGAGGTGCTATAATTGACCTCAACATCCCAGGACGAAGAGGACTGAAGATAAATGGCATTAATCCACTTGATCCAAAGCGACCTCTTCTCCAAGTGTACATCCCACAACACACCGCAAAGGGAAACATCGTTCAGGAGGTCGAAACCCCTAAGTCCCAGGACGCCCTGTTCCTTAGGTAGGATCACCTCCTCCTAACGAACTGCACCCCTCATGGTTCCCCAAAGGAATTTCCGAATCATGCGCTTCACCCTGTCCACAATTCCCTTGGGAACCTTCACCATAGAAATACAGAAATTCATCACTCCATACACCACCGACCGAATGAGCTCTAGTCGGCCTGCATATGAGAGCATGTGCGTGGACCTGCCCCTAATCAAATTAGACTTCTGAGTGATGAGCAGCTCAAAGGCTGTCTCACGAAGCTTGCTTCCCTGCAGCGGTACTCCCAAATAATGCACGGGGAAGGTGCCTTCCTGAAAAGGCAGTACCTCATGAATCGCCTGCTCCTCATCTTCTGGAACACCTGCCATAAACAAGTGAGATTTGTCCGTGCTCACTTCCAACCCTGACATTCGAGCAAAGAGATCAAGGGCCTTAGCAACAACTTATGCGGAGGAGCGGTTGCCATATGCGAAGATGATCAAGTCGTGCGCGAACGCCAAGTGAGTGACTCCAACTTTAGCACAATGCCGAGAGTGATGCTTGTAGTTCTCTTCAGGCAGAGAATAAACAGCAGGGATGACAGAGGGTCCCCTTGACGCAAGCCCCTCTTACCGTTGAAGTACCCCTCCGGAGTGCCATTGATAAGGATGGAGAATGAGGTGGTGGTAACACATTCCATGATCCATCCTATCATACGCTGAGGAAACTTCAACCCTGTAAGAACTCCACACAAAAAACCCCAATCCACCGAGTCATAAGCCTTCTTAATATCCACTTTTATAGCCATTCTTCTACACAGTTGATGCTTTGCCCAACCATAATTCTTCACTATCTCCTGAGCAAGCATCACGCAGTCTCTCATCCTTCGATTCTTTACGAATCCAAAATGGTTCTCAGTGACCAACCCATACATAAGATCCATCATACGTCCCACAAAATTCTAGAAGTAATCTTGTATATCACATTGCATCACGAAATAGGGCGGAAGTCCCTAACAGTGGGGTCGTGCTTTCCTTTCGGGATGAGTGTAATAAACTTAGCATTCATCTGTCGCAGCAACTGCCCGAACTGAAAGAATTCCTAGACAGTAGCCATAACATCCGTTCCTACTACGTTCCACGCATCCCTGAAGAAAGAAGCCGTGTACCCATCTGGACCGAGAGCCTTGTCCCTGTTCATTCTCCAAATAACTCCCTTTATCTCCTCGGTCGTAATAGGTGCTACAAGATCCTATGCTTGCTAATCACTAAGCACAGCACCCCACTCGAACACACTATCGTCAATCTCCTCACAATCCCTTGCTGTGCCTAATAAGTCCCTGTAGAATGTAAGAAACTCTCCAACGCCTTCATCCTGGGAGGAAGTGTGACCAGTTTCGGTACGTATGGACGGGATGATATTCCTTACGCTGTTAAACTTAATCTTCTTGTAGAAAAACTTTGTGGGTTTATCCTGGTTGATCAAATACTCTACCTTAGCCATCTGAGAGAGGAATAGGTGCTCGGCGTGACACAAGAAGTCGACCTTCTTGGCTGCGTCCCAAACTCTGTCCCATTTCTCAATGTTACCTGGATCAGCATGGCTCTCCAACTGTAGGCTGTCAAGTTCCGTTCTAGCTCTCTCTGCTCTCTCAGCGATGTCGCCAAATTCTCTCTTGCCAAGCAAGCGTAACTTTGTCTTGAGGAGCTTCAGCCTGCGGCATACGCTGAACAGGGCCGTGCCCCAAATGTGCGAGTCCCATACCTCACGCACTGTATCTAAGTAGCCACTACTAGTCCTCCACATGTTCACATATCTGAACGGTCTGCCCTTTGAGTGCTCGGCATGAAACACGGAAACTAGGGCAGGGTAGTGGTCTGAAGTGGCCCCCATGGGTAGAAACTCTGACTCCACTACTCCTGAACTGAGATTCCAGTTCGAATTAGCACCCCTTAGACTTAGCATCATCCAACCCCAGTTCAACACACAACTCTTCAAAATCAACCCTACACTAGTTCCGATGAGACGGAACAATTTCAGAACGCTCTTCTGGCTTCCTGACGTAGTTAAAGTCTCCCAGGATCATCCAAGAAGAGTTAGCCGCGGGGTCAACCGAAGAGAGATGACTCCATAGCCTACACCTATCAAGAACGCCATTTCGGGCGTACACAACACTGATGTGGAACTCCTGCTGAGAAATCAAACAGCGTACCAAACCAGAAATACATTGCTCATGGAGCACAACATTACTAACAGAAATAAAAGTGGAATCCCACGCAACCACAATTCGTCCACCATCAACAACTTCAAAATTATTCACAGTATGTCAACTAGGAACAATTCTACCAACTATGTCCACCACATTATCAACAGATAATCTAGTTTTAAGAAAACCAACAAAACAAACTTTATGCTTGCGAACTAACCTACGGGCTGCTCGCTGCGCAGGAGGGGCTGCAAGCCCTCGTACATTCCATGATAAGTACTTCATTGATGACCCTTGGGGGAAGAGCCCCCGCCTCGTCCTGGTCCGTTATCTCTATCCTGCGGTTCCTAGATAGTAATTCCAGTACCACGCTTGCCTCCATCAGTCAGGAGGTGTAGACCGGCCTGAATTATCCACGGCCTCCTCATCCTCTTCCTCCGTCTCCAACACCCTAGTTTTCCTAGTGTTAACTTGGGCGGGCTATTTACCATCCCGCCTGTTGAACCTCCAATCATCAGGATCCAACTCATCTAGGATTTTATACTTCCCAGATGTGATCATCTCCCTTGGCTCATGAGTAGGTGGAGGGGCCGTACCCTTCTTCTTCCTACTCCTGCTCCTCGCCTTCTTCCTCCTATTATTCCTTTGTCCAACCTACTGAAATCCCTCCATATCAACTCCTTCTTCCACCTGTGTGGACTTCTGTGGGATTTCATTCTCCTTCTCTCCCTTATCCCCTCCATCCAGGGCGTCACAATCACTCACCAAGTGGCCAAACTTTCTGCACTTAGTACAATACGCCGGGAGGCGTTCGTACAGCACAGATTGGGTGTAGTTTGCCCCACGGTAGTTGAAAGTAACCTCCTTCGGGAGCTCCTGCGAGACGTCAATGTCAACTCGAACTCGCACAAACGATACCTTGTCGGCTTTAACTGAGGTATCGTCCACCATAATCAGTCTGCCAACCAAAGAAGCCACCTTGCTTATGTGGTTCCTCGACCACAACTCCAATGGAATAACGGAAGATGAATCCAGACCGAGACATGGGAGATTTCCCGGTCATCAAACTGAAAAGCTCGCGGGAGCCTTTCAAGCATAAGGTATCATTCCCATATGGAGTGGGGAGCCCTGTCCAGCACTTTTCGTACATCTTCCTCTGAGCAAAGCCAGAAGATAATCCATCCCGATTGATGCATGATGATGGTATATTTAACTTCCCACGCTCGACAGATGGCATGGAGAGCTTGCATCCCAGGGAACTATCCCGAGAATACCCCACCAGTATGTATTTCCAAGCATCGTAGTCGTCCTTCGGATCCAGATAGGCTACTCCATTGCAGGGTGCAATGTATTCGAGTTTTTTATCCAGATCAATATTGTTCTTGTTGACAAACTTGGAGTAGTCAACCGGTTCCTTGGGAGCAGAACCCTTGCCTTAATCACCTTGACGCGCGCTGGAAGCGCTGTCCGCCATGCTGCCCAGACCCTGTCGCCGCACCCTCGCGCATGCGCATTTCGCCTGGGGCTTGCCCAGCGCTCTCGCCCACACCCGGCGTAGCCTGCTGAGCAGGGGAGCCGAATGCTCGTGCCGAGCCATGCTGCCGAGGGGTGCCTTGTGCCTGCCGAGGATCAGCGCCATCCTACCGAGAAGCCTCGGCGCTCCCGATAGTCTCAGCACCCTGCCAAGAAGAGTCGATGGGTCCCTGCCCATGCCGAGTCCCGGCGCCAGCCTGCCGAGGATCTCCGCCCACCTACCTAGAAGGTGAGGCTGGGGGGTCGCGACATCCAGTCGACGATGATCGCCGAGGTTGTACTACGTCTTCCCTCAGCAGAGGATTTCCTCCTTGGGCTAGGGTTTCGAACGATAGGCACCACCGGGGTTGTGTCATCCATGACCGTGTCCACCAACCCTTGCGTGGGACTACCAGATGCGGCGACATCCAGCGTGTCCACCATGACAAGGGCCATGGAGCCAACACGACAAGGACCATGGAGGCAATCTCCGTCCAGTCAGTCGCTATGGAGCGCGCCAAGGCGGCGCCATCATCCAGCACTGGATTGTCCACCAAGACTGCCTCCTTACATGCTTTCTTCCTTTCAATATCCTTCACCCGTTCCTTCACCGATTTGAACGAGTCATCACTCACACGCACATCCATCAACGGATAGCATGAACAAGAGAAGCCTCTCTACCACCGCCGTGGGAAGCGGTGTGATCAATCCAGTCGTTGTCGGTGAGAGGCGCCGGCAACAAGAGGGAAGGATGGTCAAAGTCGAACGATGATCGCCGAGGCTGCGGGCGAGAGGCGCCAACAGCTGAGAGGTTGCTTGTGGGAAAAGTTAGAGAGCGAAATTTTGGAACCCTAGTTCCGAAAATTTTTGCACATGCAATGACTCCCTTTTTTTTCCTTGGGTCTTGCCTTGAACGTTATGTTAATTATTCAAAAACGATAGGCCAAAGCCAGAGTCACACGTACATATAATTACAACTCCAAAACGGAGCAACCAAAAGAAAAGCAAACCTATCTAGATAACAAGTGCTCGAATCTAATTACATGCATGAGTATGGAATTGATCAAGCCATCAGCAGAAGGTCGGGCACCCTGGAAGAGCGCTTCGTTCCGAGCCTTCCAAATGAGGAAGACGCTTCCATAGAGAGCGAGCGTCCACCTCCTCCTTCATGAACATGCACTCGCCGATCCTTGCTGAGCCATTTGAAGCCGGCCTTCAAAGTGGTAATCTATCTCTTCCACTCCACCTCGAACCTAACCCAATTCCATACATGCTTCGTGAATGGACACTCGAAGAATAGATGATCTCTCGATTCGGGGGCCCCCACGCATAGCACGCACTCAATCGGGCCTTCGTGTTGTCTCCATCTGTCCATGGTGAGGAGACGATTCCTCACCGCGATCCACATTCGAAACGCATGTTTCTGAGGGACCCATGGACACTACAACTTCTTGTAAATATGTTGTACCAGCATGGAGTCTGCAGCAAGCCAATACAATTTACCCACAAGAAGTTTTCCCATCAGCGTACACGAACCCAACGTGGAAACCAAGTCTCCACTAATCCGTGCTCTGACCCTGTCTCTCGCTCTGAGGATATCCTTCCAAACAATTGAGGCACTGTAATTCACCTCAACATCCTAGCAAGAAGAGGACTGCAGATAGATGGCGTTAATCCATTTGATCCACAGGGACTTCTTCTCCTGATGCACGTCCCACAACACCCCACACAGAGCTGCATTGTTGAGTAGATCAAGTCCCTTAAGTCCCAGGCCACCCTGTTCCTTAGGGAGAATGACCTCCTCCCAACGAACTGCACCCCTTGCGGTTCCCCAAAGGAATTGTCGTATCATTCTCTCTATTCTGTCCACAATTCCTTTGGGAATCTTCACCATCGATGTCCAGAAGTTCATCACCCCATACACCACTGATCTAATGAATTCTAATTAGCCTGCGTACGAAAGAAGCCGTGTGGAGCACCCCTGATCAGATTAGCAACCTGTGTGAGGAGGGGCTCAAACGCAGACTCCCGGAGCTTGCTTCCTTGCAACGGTACTCCCAAATACCGAACAGGGAATGTGCCTTCTTGGAAAGGCAACACTTCACGAATAGATTATTCCTCATTCTCTGGAATTCCTGCCATGAATAGATGAGACTTGTCTGCACTTACCTCTAATCCTGACATGCAGGCGAACCGATTAAGTGCTGTGGCTACAACCTCTGCCGAAGATCGATTGCCATAAGCAAAGATAATCAGGTCATCTGCAAACGCCAGATCAGTAACTCCCACCTTCTCACACTGCCTCGAATGGTACTTAAAGTTGCCTGTCACAGTCATTTTCCTGAAAAGACGGGAAAAATAATCCATGCACAGCACAAACAATAAGGACGACAATGGATCACCCTGTCTCAAGCCTCTCTTGCCGTCAAAGTATCCCTCTAGAGAGCCGTTGATGAGGATGGAGAATGAAGTAGTGGTAACACATTCCATAATCCACCCTATCATCCGTTGAGGAAATTTCAACCCTGATAAAACTACACGCAGGAAACCCCAGTCGACAGAGTCATACGCCTTCTTAATATCTACCTTAATCGCCATCCTCCTGTACTGGCGATGCCTAGCCCACCCGTAATTTTTCACAATCTCCTGGGCTAGCATAACACAGTCCCTCATCCTTCGGTTCTTAACAAACCCGAAGTGATTCTCTGAAACCAAGTCCTCCATCAGGTCCGTCATTCGCTTCACAATGATACGGGATATGATTTTGTAGATCACATTACAACACGAAATCGGGTGGAAGTCCTTGACTGTAGGATCATGCTTTCCCTTTGGGATTAGTGTAATAAACGTGGCATTCATCTGTCGTAGCAGCTGTCCGGAGTGGAAGAACTCCTGGACAGCCTCCACGACTTCCGAACCTACCACGTCCCAAGCATCCCGAAAGAAAGCGGCCGTGAACCCATCCGGCCCAGGGGCCTTATCCCCGTTCATGCTCCACACCACTCCTTTGACCTCCTCGGCCGTAACAGGCACTACAAGTTCCTGTGCCTGTTCGTCACTCAGTATGGTTCCCCATTCAAAAACACTATCATCAATATCCTCACACTCCTTCGCCGTACCCAACAAGTCATGATAGAATGCAAGGAACTCCCCTACGACTTCCTCACGGGAGGTAGTATGCCTGGAGTCCGTTCGTATAGAGGTGACGACATTCCACACACTATTGACTTGATCTTCCTGTAGAAGTATTTAGTGGGTTTATCTTGACTGATTAGATAATCCGATATGGCCATCTGAGAAAAAAAGAAATGCTCGGCATGACACAAGAAGTCGACCCTCTTCGCTGCCTCTCGAACCATGTCCCATTTCTCAGTATTTCCAGGATCATCATGGCTTTCCAGTTGTAATCTGTCTAGCTCCTCTCTGGCCTTTTCTGCCTTCTCGGCTATGTGCCCAAAGTCTCTCTTACCTAGCTGACGAAGCTTTGGTTTGAGTAGCTTTAGTTTTCGACATACGCTGAACTGGGCAGTTCCCCAAATGGGCGAATCCCAAACTTCCCGTACTGCTTCAATAAATCCACTACTGGCCTTCCACATGTTCAGATATCTAAATGGTCTCCCCTTCGATTGCTCTGTGTGACTCACGGAAGCAACTGTAGGGCAGTGATCCGAGGTGGCCCCCATGGGCAGAAACTCGGACTCCACCACACCAGAACTGAGGTTCCAGCTCGTATTCACCAACACCCTGTCAATACGACTCCATACTCTGCCATTTGTCCAGGTGTAGTAACATCCCTTGGACTTGGCATCATCAAGCCCCAATTCAACACACACCTCTTCAAATTCAACTCTATACCAACTCTTATGAGATGGAATGATCTGAGACCTCTCTTCCGGCTTCCTGACACAGTTAAAATCTCCGAGGAGCATCCAGGGAGAGTTAACTGGTAGGACAGTTGAAGAAAGTGATGCCATAGCCTGCGGCAATCAACTACGCCATTTCGGGCGTAAACAATACTGACATAGAACTCCTATTGGGAAACCAAACAGCGAACCATACCAGAAATACATTGCTCGTGGAGCACAACATTACTAAAAGCAATCAGAGTGGTATCCCACGCAACCACAATCCTCCCCCCATCAACAATGTTAAGGTTATTAACAATACTCCAGCTAGGAACAATTCTACCCAATATGTCAACTACATTATCCACAGATAACCTAGTTTCAAGAAATCCAGCTAAACACACTTTAGTACTGCGAACTAACCTGCGGGCTGCTCGCTGTGCACGAGGGGCTGCAAGCCCTCGCACGTTCCACGTTAGTATTTTCATTGATGAACATTGGGGGAAGAGCCCCCGCCTCGCCTAGCTCCATCACCCGTATCCGGGGGTTCCTGGATAATGATTTCAGACCCTCGTTTGCGACCATCCGCCCTTGGCGGGATTGTGGGAGGAGGGGAATGGCCCAATCGTCCCACGGCTTTCTCGTTCTCATCCTCCTTCGTTTTCGATGCCCAGGTCTTTCTAGTGTTAACCCGGACAGGTTGTTTTCCTTCGCGTATGTTTGCCTCAATCCTCCAATCGTCAGGATCTAACTCATCCAGGATTTGATACTTCCTGGATGAAACAGTCACGGTCGGTTGTTTGGTAGGTGAAGGAATAGACTTCTTCTTCCTACTCCGAATTCTTGACTTTTTCTTCTTATTATTCGAAGTCACCATTTGAAAACCTTCCTCATCAATCGCAGGCTCCACCTGTGCGGGTTTCTTAGACGTAACTTTCTCTCCTCCCTTATCCGTATCCTCAGAAGCATCACAGTCTTTAACCAAGTGACCAAATTTCTTGCACCGAGTACAATAAGCCGGAAGGCTTTCGTATAGGACAGATTGCTTGAAATTTGAGCCACAATAATTGAAGGTCACCTCCTTCGGAAGATTCTGGGAGACATCAATATCAACCTTAACTCGAACAAAAGAAACCTTATCAGCTTTCTCCGAAGTATCATCCACCATTATTGGTCTGCCAACAAGAGAGGCAATCTTACTAATATGATTCTTCGACCATAATTCGAGAGGGAAAGATGGTAGATGAATCCAAATCGGGACATGGGATATATCACGATTGTCAAACTGGAAGGCCCGTGGCAGTCTTTCCAGCATGAGATAGCGGTCCCATATGGAATGAGATTTATCTAGAACTCTCCGAACATCCTCCTCCGAGCAAAGGTGGAAAATAATCCAACCGGATTGATGCATAACAATAGTGTATTTCATTCTCCAGGCACGGCAGATGGCGTGAAGTGCCTGCATACCCGGGAATCGACCTGAAAAATACCCAATCAGCGTGAACTTCCATAC